>VMDO01014927.1:0-52794 GCA_007922755.1 Pedetes capensis | reverse complement strand
AGATGGCCTCTGGTCTCAAACTTGCAATCCTCCTGCCTCTGTCTCCTGAGCAGCTGGGATTACAGGTGTGCGCCACTGCACCTGGCTGGGCACCAGCATTTTTTTTTTTTTTTTTGGTAGTACTGGGGGTTGAGCCCAGGGCCTTGCACTTACATGCTCTCCAAGCGCTGGACCACTGAGCTGCACCCCCAGCCCATTTTTTAACTTGTTGAGACAGGGTCTCACTAAGTGACGCAGACTGCCTCTGGTCTCGAACTTGGGATCCTCCTGCCTCTACCTCCCAAGCCGCAGGGATTACAGGCTTGTGCCACTGCGCCAGGCTGGGCACGAGAATTTTTAATGAGCTTCCTAGCTGGCTAATGGAAGTTCCCTGGGTGCACAGAAGATCCGCACGGAGTCAGTCAGTTTATCCTTTTAGCTTAAAGTCAAGGCAAGACCAGTAATGATCGCTTTCAATAAAGCAGGGACTGGCATGTGACCCAAGCTGGACCAATCAGAATCTTTCCTGAGATTTTCTATAGGAGACCTCCAGCTTGGTTCTCTGATTCCAGGTAAGGATGAGCTTGGGGGCTGGGATGGGGTAGGAAAGTGGGGTTCCTGAGTGTTGGGGGTGAGGCTGTGTTTGAAAGCTGACACACCAGTCTTATTTAAGGTGAATTTTATCTGGTGAGGTCTGTGGGGGCTGATGGAGACGTTCAGGGCTAACCCTTGGCCAGCTACTCTTCAGCATGTGGCGCCCCCTACGGGCCCTGGTTCCTTTTAGCTGTGCCAGTATCTGTCCCAGCTACAGGAATCAACAAAACTCCACTTTTGGCTGAAGCTGGTTTTGATTTAGATTTCTCTCACTTGCTACAACAGACCCCTGGCTAATATAGAAGAAGTGAACGGTCCAACACGGGTCCCGGGTATTTTTGCCAACTACAGAAGTGCAGGGATATACCGTCAAATATTCCTGTACGGGGTATGAATTTGGTAAAATTTCCTTAGCACGCTCCCATCTCCAGCCCCCTTGGAAAACCTGTTGCCTCTACCACGTCTTGCAGAACTGAATTGCTTCACTTTATAATGCCAAGTGGGAACCAATCCTTGCTTTTAATTTCCCTCTCAAATTCCTACTCCAAACACCAAGGGCGACTCTGGGGTCTGGTCATCTCAGACTTGATGCAGACTTGATGCCCTGGGTTGAACGCAGGGCCTCAGTCCTTGTTCAGGCTCTCCATCACCCTCAAGGTTTTATAGGCTTCGGTCACGTGACCTTTCTGCCTTCATCTTTCTACACGAAAGCCCTAAGGAACAAGGCAGCCAGCCTCTTGTGGAAGACTCTCTTTGGGTGATTATTCACACGGTAGAGTTCTGAGATATTTTTCTGCAGGAGAAGGGAATAAAACTTGCAGATCTAGGTATAGCTTGGCAGAACACTATTTTTGTCTGGTTTCCAATAACTTTTGAAAACCTCGAGACAGGGTTTTGCTAAGTTACACAGGCTGCCTCTGGTCTGGAACTTTCAATCCTCCTGCCTCCGCCTCCTGAGAGGCTGGGATTTACAGGCATGCGCCACCTGGCACAGCCTCCAATAACATTTCTTTTCTTTTTCTTTTCTTTTCTTTTTTTTTTTTTTTTGGCGGTACTGGGGGGATTGAACCCAGGGCCTCAGTGCTGGACCACTGAGTTGCACCCCCAGCCCAATTTTGTTTTTTTACTTTTTGAGACAGGGTCTTGCTAAATTACGCAGCCCGCCTCTGGTCTCGAACTTGTGATCCTACCGCCTCTGCCTCCGGAGCTGCTGGGAATACAGGCATGCACCACTGAGCCCAGCTTCCAATAACATTTCTGAGAATGTTTTAGCATTTTCTGAACACCTGGTTCGGTGTGGCCTGTAACAAGCAAACATTTTGCAAAGACCCCTAAGATCCTCTTTTGTCGCTGTAAACAGGCTGGACAGAGTCAACTTCACGTAATTTGGATTATGTTATCGTAAAGGGATTAATTTAGGCTTGTGCCTGCGAAAGCATCCTGTGCGTATTCTCCTTAACTTGCAAGTCCATCCTGGAGTCAATCTCCATTTGTTTGCTGTCTCTATAGCGCCTTCATTCCATCTGCAGGCCTGGGCCCCTCTGAGCTTCCCCTCCTTCAGATAATCTATGTAAATTTCAACTAAGTCCGGTGGCCAGCCACCCTGGGAGATGCTCACGCCTTAGAATCCTTCATCCAGAAAAGTACCTGCTCGTTCTAGTCTTTGTTTGCTGTCTCTAAGGATCACTCTGATCCCTGGCACCCCCCACCCCCACTCTGGAGCGATTTCCTATTGTGAACGACCTTTGGGGAGGAGCTTTGTCGGAAGGCGTTTTGCAGGTCTGAACGTAATTCCCCCCTGGTCTCTAGGGTTGTTTCTGCCTCCCGTATTAAACCGCCCAGTTTCGTGTTCTTTGTTAGAAAGTGTCGTCCTTTATCCAGTTTATGGGGACTTTCAAGGGTGCTTAGAGATCCTGCGTGTGAGTGTCTATTCTAGCAACGTGGCTAAAGATGACGCCTGCGTGGGCGGGAGGCACAGTGTGCCCACAGGTGCCCTGTGGAAGGACAGGCGCACATTCTGGCCACAGGCCATCCTTGCCGTCCCTCATTACCGCCTCCTCCTTCCCTGAAGGGGACCCTGGGATGGGCGGCCATCGAACTTCCTTGCCATTTGTCTGCACGACAGCTTAGGAGGGGGCTCCCCCTACTTTGCTTCCAAAGCATTCGTGAGTGTCCCGTCACCGCTCTGGCTTCAGGGATCTCTTCAGGCCTGGGGCTGACTCAGTGGAAGAATGCTTGCCTAGCATGTGCAGGGCCCTGGGTTCAATCCCAACTATTAGAAAAAAAAAATCTCTTCATCAACACTGATTTTGGAGAATCTTATGACTGACTTCTCAAATTCTATTTGGCCCACCTAACTTTCCTAGTTTTGTGGAGCGTTTCCTTTCTCTTCCTGGGTGCATATTATTCTTTTTGCTTTCATGTTCCCTCCGTCACCACGAGAGAGCCTTCTTCTTAGTAATTAAAACACAGATTTTACTGCAACGTTTTAATTTAAAAAAACCAAACTCATTACCCTGATATTCTATTAGCCCTCTTTAGAGACTGAGGAAGAATTTCATCCTCCATTTGAGTTTTTTCCTATGCATTTAAAACATACTAGCAGATATAGGTTGCTTTTGGACATATCTTTAAATGCATGTTATCAGATTTGTGACTTCTTTCTTCCACATAAGGCAGATTGCTTTTGTCGATGCACTGTTTTTCTGTTTTCCTACTCATTCACACACACGCACGCACGCACACACGCACGCGCACACGCACACGGGGGTTGAACCCAGGGCTTTGCACATACTTAGCAAGTGCTCTACCACTGGGCTGCACCCCTAGCCCGTTTTTTAACTTTTTATTTTGAGTTAAGGTCTTGCGAAGTTCTGCAGGCTGCCTTTGGTCCTGGACCTGCGATCCTCCTGCCTCTGCCTCCCGAGTCTCTGGGATTACAGGCGTGCGCCACCATGCCCAGCTCCTAATCATCTCATAAGAACTGAGTCCTGGGCTCTGGGCCAGGCTCTAAGCTGGGTTTGGGGTCCTGAGAGGGCAGAAGACAGTCCTGGTCCCCTCCAGCAGCCCAGTGGAGGCAGGTTAGAGAGGGGACCTCATAATTTCAGCCGTGGGGAGAGGGCTCTGAGAAGGGGTTTGAGGTGGTTCTCGGGGTCCCTGAGTATGCAGCCCGATCCCACGTCCACAGATCGACACGGGCCTTAGCAAAGGAGACGGCTGTTGGGACTTCACTAACAAACAGGTCCACGGGTGGCAGAGCCAGACGCCAGGGCGGCAGATGTGAAGCTGACGCCCACAGGGCTTCTCTGCACCGACATCACCCTCACACTGTCCCAAACCACCGCTGTCAAGACGTCACCTCTGGGACAAACTGGATCAGACGGGCCGTGGGTTAGCGGTCACCCACACCGGTCCACTTGTAGGAAGAGTTGGGGAGCCCATGGGCCGCGCACACGGAGCGCTCCCCTGGGGACCGCTCAGAGCACATCGCTGCCCGGGGCACCGGTGCATTCACAGTGCTGGGAGGAGGGGAGAGGGATTTCTAAGGAAAGAATACGCGGGGGAACAATTTTTCTGGGCTTTCAGCTTACTTCAATCTAGGCTGGACATTTTATTTTTTTTATTTTTTGTGGTACTGGGCCTCGCGCCTGCATGCTTTGCAAGTGCTGGACCACTGACCTGTGCCCCCAGCCCATTTTTTTTTTCTACTTTTCGAGACAGGGTCTCACTAAGTTACACAGACTGCCTCTGGTCTCGAACTTGCGATCCTCCTGCCTCCGCCTCCCAAGCCGCTGGGATTACAGGCGTGCGCCACTGCGCCCGGCAACTAGACATATTTTTTAAAAACTGAAGCAGTAATAAAGACACAGGTTAAAAAAAATCAATTCCCTGCTAAACGACTCTCTTTGGAGGTACTGAAGCTTGACAATGTCATGAGCATCTTTCCAGATATTTTCACGTGCACAGAGGCACATACAGAACCCATATAAAACCTATCTTTCTGTCCTAATCAATTGATACTTTTACCAAAAACTGCGCAACTTCTGGACTGCTCCCTCCCCGGTGCATGTTTCCTTCTCTGTTAAACAGTTCTCTGAACCTCCAACACGGCAGGAGCTGGGAGCCAGAGAAGAGCTGGGCTAGCTGAACGAAGCCACCCTGTTCGCATAGAAGGGAGTCCATCTGAGGGACGCCCGGGGTCTTTCACACATCTGCATCCTTGCCTCTTCCTGGGCGGTAAGTCCCACTTCCATCTCACTCCCTCTGTCTCTTCTTGGTCAGAAACGACACAGTGTGGACTTAGCTACACCTGCACCTGCCAGTGTCTGCCAGCTTGTCGGGCTGTACGGTCTGACCCTGCTTAGCTTACGAGAGCAGGGATAAGACGCCAGGGTGGTATGGCTGAAGGCTAACTGCTGCCTAAATAATGCAGTATAATAACCTGGCATTTACATTGCATTAGGTATTACAGGTCACCCAGAGATGATTCCTCACACGTCAGCTTGTGCTGTGGGGCCTGTGTGTTGCTGTGATGCTGAAAGCTATGCCACCGGTATCTCAGATACCAGCAGGGCCACCCATGGTGGACAGATTGAAGCTGAGCTTCCAGACTAAGACAGACTAAGGAGGAGGATCCAGCAGCCCACTCCTGAAACAAATAGCCATTGAAAACCCTAGGAATAGCAGAGAAACACTGACAATTTCACTGATAGAAAATGAGCCACTCCAGGCTGGTTGTTGTCATTGTTGTTAGGTGCCATCGAGTTGTGACACACTCATAGTGACCTTCATAGGGTTTTCAATGGCAGATTGTTTTCGGGACTGCCTAGGGAGTGGGTTGCCACGTCCTTCTCCTGTTTTTGCGGTGCTGGGAATCAAACTCGGGACCTCAGAGACTGCAGAGCAGTGCTCTACCAACTGAGCTAAATCCCAGCAAAGCTGTTGTTGTTGTTGTTGTTAGGTGCCATCGAGTCGGTATCCAACTCATAGTCGGACCCTCATAGGGTTTTCAATGGCTGACAGTTTCGGGATTGCCTTGGGAGTGGATTGCCAGGTCCTTCTCCCATTTTTGTGGTGCTGCGAATTGAACTTGGGACCTCAGAGACTGCAGAGCGATGCTCTACCAACTGAGCTAAATCCCAGCCCCTCTAGGCTGGAAGGCATTCAAAAGATGACTAGGGAAGAGTTGCCTCCTCCAAGTAGAGTTGACTTTCTTGACGGGTATGGAGAAAAGCCCCTGGGACCTCCTTTTGCTGATGTGGACAACTTGAAATGAGAAGAAACGCAGTGGCTGCAACAATGGGCTCAAACATAAAAAGATCATGTGCACAGCACAGTGTTGGGGAGTGTTTTGTTCTGTTGTACATAGGGTTGTTATGAGTTGGATCTGACCCCATGGCACTTGACAAGGACAAACACAGAAAGAGAGAGACAGGGGTGTGGGATGGCTCTATTGCTGGCTGTGTGGCCAACTGTGCCCTGTCCTATCTCTGGCCTCCGAGCTTCTCCACCTGTTGAATTGTGGCCTGGCTGCTGTTGGGGTCTCCACGCTGGGCAGTGTCCTGTGTGCAGATGGCGTGAATCCATGCTTCACCCTTGCCCAGCCCTGGCTCTAAGGAGCCCCTCTGGGCCTCATCTATAATATCCTGAGTCCCCCACGAGAGAGCGTTTTGATCCAGGAGGAACCGTTACTGGAAGAGCGACACATTTGTTACTGGAAGAGCGACACATTTGTTACTGGAAGAGCGACACATTTGTTACTGGAAGAGCGACACATTTATGTTTCTTCGCCAGTATGAAATTCAACAGTGATTTCTGACAACGCTATGGTCCACCTGAAGCCACTCCTTAAAATACTGAGCCACCCCGTCTGGCTGGAGCGGCTTCTGGGCGCCACCCAAGAGACACACGAGGTCCTGTCACGAAGCGTGGTCCACACGGTGGTGACCTCGCCCCAGTCCACTTGGTGCCCGGGACGAGAACGGGCTGGGGACCATTTATCCACCACCTGACAACTGTGCAGACGGACAGCGAGCCCGTGGCTCCCTCAGCCGGGCCGGGCTTCGTGGATTAATGAACAACTCAGTGCCAACCCCAAATACCACAGGCATTCAGCAAGAGGAACAGATAAGCAAGCTATTCATCAAGTTCAACACTGTTTAGAGTGGCTAAAGCCGAGCTGAAACGGAGAAGATCCCCAGCTGACGGGAGGCGGGAAAAGGGCCAATCCAGGCAGGAGGGCCAGGGTGCGGCTTCTCGGAACACGTCACTCCACAGAACGTGTCTCTCCACCACCACCGTCTTCCTGCTTCATTTTATCGGAGGTGCCACACTTTTGCATTAGAGAGGCAGCACAGCATGGTGGCTAAGGCCATGTAGCTTGCATAGACTGTCTAACCCTCAGTTATTTCATCTGTAAAATGGGAATATACTTTTAGCCCACTGTTGCAGCCACTATGTTTCTTCTCATTTTGAGTTGTGTCACGTCAGCAAAAGGAAGTCCCAGGGGCTTTACTCCATTCCCATCATTAAGGTCGACTCTACTTTGAGGAGGCAACCCTTCCCCAGTCATTTCTTGAATGCCTTCCAGCCTGGAGGGCTCATTTCCCAGCACTATATCTGACAGTGCTTCTCTGCTATTCATAGGGTTCTCAATGGCTAATTGTTCTGGGAGTGGGCTGCTGGGTCCTTCTCCCTAGTCTGCCTTAGTCTAGAAGGAAGCTCAGCTGAAACTTGTCCACCATGGGTGGCCCTGCTGGTATCTGAGATATTGGTGGCACAGCTTTCAGCATCACAGCAACACGCAAGCCCTCACAGCGTGACAAGCTGCAGACACGTGGGGCTGACATAGAGTAAGTGCTGAAAAGCAGTCGCTTGTATTAGTTTTATTTCACGCATAAGAATCACTGCTTGGATTACAACAGAGTGTTTATTACGCACCAGACTCTGTCTTTGCATGTGTGGGAAGTGGGGCGAGGTCTGCGGAATTCTGCCAGGATTCCTAGGTGACTGATTTCTAGATGGGGTCTAAATTATACTAGGTCACACTCATGGCCTGGTAACAGCCTGCCAGGTGACTGCAGTCATGTCAGCTATGCATTGGTCACAGCCACCTCCATTTTGCAAATGAGACGGAGACTCGGGACGGTACCGTGACTTGTCCACGGTGACCACAGACATAAACGGCAGAGCAGAGGCTGACCCGGGCCTTGCGATGCCAAGTGTCCATGTTCTTCTCATCAAACCACAGCTGCTTGTCATCCTCACCCAAGGTTTATCTTTTCTGTCAGCCCAGTAACACATCCCACATACATAAGGACGGATCGCACATTAAAAATGGGAATGTGTTTAGAGAAATCTATTTTCCAGACACTAACAAAACCAGGAAAATGCTTTCAGAAAGTGAGTGGAGTGTTCCCCTGAGTAATGTCCCCCATCCCCTCTAAAACACTCAGGAGGTTGAAATAGTCAGATTACAGGGTTCTTAATCTGTTCTGCGGATGGTAAGTGGTATTTCTTTTTCTGCCAAGTATTCATATAGTCCTTTGCTGGGCTTAAAGGCACTGTGAATGACAGTTATAAATTACACAACCTGAAAACAGTTAATAAGTCTTACTATTATATCAATTTGTTACAGACTTTTCAGTCCACAAGCCATTGAGTTATTGGGTGCTGTCTACTTGGCTCTGACTCACAGTGACCCAATGTACCACAGAACAAAAAACTACCCAGCACTGTGCCACACACATGAGCTTTTTTATGTTTGAGCCCATTGTTGCAGCCACTGTGTTCTTCTCATTTTGAGTTGTGCC
Source organism: Pedetes capensis (assembly GCA_007922755.1). Classification (NCBI taxonomy): domain Eukaryota; kingdom Metazoa; phylum Chordata; class Mammalia; order Rodentia; family Pedetidae; genus Pedetes; species Pedetes capensis. The sequence goes on along the minus strand of VMDO01014927.1, from coordinate 44,410 downwards.
ACATCAGCAAAAGGAGGTCGCTGGGGCTTTACTCCATTTCTGTCATTAAGGTCAACTCTACTTTGATGAGGCAACTCTTCCCCAGTGGTTTCTTGAATGCCTTCTAGCCTTGGGGGTTCATTTCCAGCACTGTATTTGATAGTGCTTCTGTGGTACTCACAGGGTTTTCAATGGCTGATTGTTTTGGGGGCTGGGATTTAGCTCAGTTGGTAGAGAGGTGCTCTGCAGTGTCTGAGGTCCCAAGTTTGATTCCCAGCACCACAAAAATGGGAGAAGGACATGGCAACCCACTCCCGAGGCAATCCTGAAAACAATCAGCCATTGAAAACCCTATAAGGGTCGCTATAAGTCAGACACAACTCAACGGCACCTAACAACAACAATAACAACAATTGTTTTGGGAGTGGGCTGCCAGGTCCTTCTCCCTCGTCTGTCTTAGTCTGGAAGTTCAACTGAAATCTGCCCCCCATGGGTGGCCCTGCTGGTATCTGAGATACTGGTGGCACAGATTTCAGCATCACAGCGACACAGAAGCCCCCACAGTATGACAGCTGACAGACAGGTGGGGGAGGTCATTCCAAGGACGCCTCAAGTTTTAAGCCAGACAGGCTTCTGCCCTTGGAGATTGCTCACTGACTCAGAAATGGAAGGGCCGAGCACCATGCTGGCTTGTCTGTGCCCAGCTCTCACCCTCTCCTAACTCAAGCTCCAGGGGCAGTGCGTTCCCTACCTGGCCCCGCCAGGCGCTTACTCAAGAAGTCAGGTGCCTGGAATTTCAGGAGCTCCTTTCTCAAACGCTCCCCGCACAGAAAATAAAAGCAACATAGACCCTCATAGCACGGAGGAGGGCGGCATTTAGGTTGTTTTTTATTTTTATTTTTTGCCATATGATCTTGGAGGGACACTGTGCTCACTCCCCACTGCTGTGACAAATACCTGAGAAAAAACACCTAAATGTAGGAATCGTGTCTGTTGCCTCAAGGGGCCAGGTGTTTCTGTCCACGGTCCTTGGCGTTGGGGCTTCTGGGCCCAAAGTCAGGGGGACCATCATGGCGGCAGTGGCAGAGACAGCCCTGGGGACAAGAGGCGCCCTTCCGAGGCATGCCCCAGTGACCTGCTTCCTGCCCCTCCAATAATGTCATCAAATTATTAATCCATCCGTGGATGAGCATATTCTTTTTTTTTTTTTTTTTTTTGTGGTACTGGGGGTTGAACCCAGGGCCTTGTGCCTGCACCCCCAGCCCATTTTTTTTTACTTTTTGAGACAGGGTCTCACTAAGTTATGCAGACTGCCTCTGGTCTCGAACTTGCGATCCTCCTGCCTCCGCCTCCCGAGCTGCTGGGATGACAGGCGTGCGTCACCACACCCGACTCAGATCGGTCCATTCTTGACGTCAGAGCCTTCACAATCTCATCACCTCCCCCACACCCGGCAGCTGGCCACCAACCCCCAAGACCTGGCCCTTGGGGGGCATTTCATGTTCAAACCGTAACAGACAGGAAGGGGGGCTGTTTGGAATCAGCATTCTGAAGTCTGAATACCAAGCTGTCTTAGCTGCACCCACTGATAGACAAACAAACTAAATTAAACTCTCATGAATCTCATGGGCCGGGGCCAAAAGACCTGCCCAACCCAGCCACGTGGGGTTCTTCGTAGGACAGGACTTGTTAGAGAGACGACACCACCAATCTTGCAACACCTGGGGGTGAGCCTGCCTCCAAGCACTGTGTCTCTCTCCACTTTGCCTCCCTTGAGTCAATGGAAGCCTTCTGTGTAGATGCAACTGCATTAAAAAACCTATTTATTGTATCCTCTGCCTCCTCCCAGGAAGGATATTAAATTAAACGTAAATGAGAAAACGTTATCCACCGAAACGTCCAAATATTATTACGCTATTCAAAGCATCACTTATTTTGAGGAAACCATGTAATTTTTATGACGCTGTGAATGAAATATGCATTTCTGTGATCTCTCTGACAACCAGAAAAAGTCTCATGTGGCTCCAAGTTTCCGGTGGACATGTTCTTGTAAAAACAACCTACTTTTGAAGACGGCACAGTCAGGGCTGAAAACGAACACTTGGAGTGAACCCCCAGGCCATCAGGACGGCCCAGTATTTGCTCAGTGGACTTCTGAGACCCAGCATCTAACCAGGTCAATTGGCATTCCTGCAAGGGAGCGTTAACCAGTGACATGAAGTGGCCTAACGTCTGAAGGACAGAATCAAACTTAGAGAAAGCAACTCAGCCAACTGGATCTCGTAATTTCCAGGCAGACAACCTGGAGGAGGAGGCCCAGTATGGACCAGATCAGCTGGGAAGTGTGGGACTGTCCGACAGGAGAGTGCGTCCTGCGTAGGACATCCGCATTGCGTCTGGTGATGTACACGGTGTGGCGGATGATGAGTACTCTGGAGTCTCCACCTAATCGCGTTTAAAGACATCATCAAGGAACACGTTCTTTACGCCTGGGAGGAAGAGAAATTGTTTGCATCCACCCTTCTGAACACAACCGTGCTAAGAATGAAGTAAGGGTGCTGGAACTCACAGAGGACTTAGGATATCTCTGTCTGCAAGGACAAAGACCAGGCCATTATCAGGTAACAGGACAAATTGTTGCTGTCAGCCGGAGCAAGCTGCCACAAAGATCTTGTGATCCTGAGGATCCATGGAGACAGATAAACATAAAGAGAAGCCACAGAGATGTTGTTGTTGTTAGGTACTGTCAAGTTGTGTCCGACTCATAGAGACCCTCATGGGGTTTTCAATGACTGGTTGTTTTGGGATTGCCTTGCAAGTGGATTGCCTCGGGAGTGGGTTGCCATGTCCTTCTCCCATTTTTGTGGTGCTGGGAATTGAACTCGGGACCTCAGAGACTTCAGAACAGTGCTCTACCAACTGAGCTAAATCCCAGAGCCACAGAGATGGTAGCTATAGAGATGGCAGCTATTAAAATGCCCTGAGGAGACACCAGCCAACAAAGTGTAGGGCAGTTTTATTAATCCTTGCTGATCTGTATGTTGGCCCATCGAGGACATGGCATCTATGGGAAGTGGCCTTGTTTTACCAGAGAGCGGACAGAATGTTTTCTTTTCAAGTTTTTGCCTGAGTTTCAGACTCTTGGCAATGTGGTATCTTGATTTCTGAAAACTCTGCACTTCCTCTTGTTGTCGTGAAGTGTCGTCGAGTTGGGTCTGACTCATAGTGGCCCTAAGTACAACAGACAAAACATTCCCTGACACTGTGCCATGCCCACCATCTTTTTTATGTTTAAGCCCATTGTTGCAGCCACTGTGTCAATCCATCTACTCGAGGGTCTTCCTTTTTTTTCGTTGACCCAGCAATCTCTCAAACATGATGTCCTTCTCCAGGGATTGGTCCCTCCTGACCACATATCCAAAATACAACATGTCATCAGTTAGCAGTAACTTAAAAATGTTCTAAGTGGGACCACACAAGGTACTTGCAATTATTTTGTTAATTTCTGCCTAAATTTCAGACTTGCTTTTCCCGGCTCTTAGAATTAATTTTAGACCTCATTAGGTATTCTTGCCTGTGACTCCTGGGTTGAAACATGAGGCAGCATTTTCTACTCACAGTGCAGACCTGGCTGAGAGATTGGGTATCCTTTCTGAAGACTTTCATTTGTCACCGTGAAGCTGACATCTGCTTGGCATTGTGTATATGCTTGGGTGAGGTAGTCCTTCATTTTTTCTATTGCCCCTGTTTACTGCCCCTTTACATCTGTTGCTAAAAGAAGGGAAGATAAATTGAGTTGTCATTTGGTCCAAATAAGAAAAAGGGGAGCCTTCTATTTGGGTAGACAGGCAGGACAGCCTGTAGCTTCCTTTTTCGGGTTAAACTTACATCCAGTTAAGTCTGTTGAATGACTGAATGATGGATATTTGAAAAGCAAAGCCTTTCTCCTAGAGAGCCCCTGGAGGAGCGCACTGCAGGTAATTTAAAGTTATTTGGATCATTTACCTTTAAGGGACCATGCTTATTTCCTTTCACAGAATTAACAGATTCCAGTCAGCCTGCACTAGTTTCTGATCATCCTCATTGGTTTTCGCTCAATTTCACTGAGCCCACCCTGTGTCTTTCTTTGGGTGGCTAGCTTCTCAAGGGATCAGGGGGCCACATGCCCTTCCACGTTTATATTCCGTGGTTTAAGGCATGAACAAATTTTGTAGCCATATTGGTAAAAGCAAGTGGTTGAACGGAATTCATTTAGCAAGGGTGTAAGGCAGGAAGCATTTTAGAATCACAGAACCCCGGCCGCGCCCCTCCACCTCTCTGACCTTCCGTGTCTTCTTCCAGGAAATGGGAATGCCCACGTCTGTGCCCTTCTGCTTCCTGGCGCCACAGCACCACTGCAAAGGTGGCCTGAACCCGCTACCCAGGTTGGTGATGCCGACAGCGGCTGCTCTCACTTTGCGTTTGCTCATCCGGGAGGTCTTGTGTTTGGCCCCACAGAAGGCTGAGGAGCAGACCCAAGGGACCCCATCAGCCAGGAGGTTCCCCACCTCCCTTCTGTGTTACTACGCACCAGGCAGGCAGCTGCCATGGCTTGGGAGAGGTTGGCAAGGACAGAGAGCAGACAAAAGTCAGGGGTGCCCTCCTGGAACGCGATGCCAAGCGACTGAGACCCCTTTCCTAACAGGTCTGGTTATTAAATGAATACTTGCAATTACAGAGACGGTTGGACACCGCACGGCAGGGGTGGGGTGAGCACCTGCCTGTCACCTCGGAGGGACAGGACGGGAACTGGGCTCTTGCAAAGACGTGGCTGCCCCTCCTCACTACCTCTGAAGCCTCGAGGCTCCAGGGGGTGGAGGGTCTTCAGAACCGGCAGAAAAGCCAGTGTCCTGCGGGGAACAAAGGTGCCCTTCAGCCTGGGGAGAACCCAGCTCCCTGCTAACACCATCTGGCCTGGAAGGTGGCGGCAAAAGCCACCACGGAGAATGTGGAGCGCACCAGATGGGTGGGCGCCCCACCCCAGAGCCTTTGTCCGTTCTGCAGGCTGTCTGACAGCCACCAAGTTGAAAGGCACCGCCAGGTGAGGGGCATTGCTTGCCACCCGATGTGGGAGTGGAGCAGGAGGGGCTCTGCTCCCTGTATGGGCACAGAAGTGCCACACTGGGGGTGCACGGCACCTTCCCACCGACTGGCACAAGGTCCTTTCCCAGCCCCCTTCCATGGCCCATCAGAGCACAGTCAATCTCTTTTGAGGGGTCACGGCTGCCTGAATATCTACCTGAACAACCGATCACCTGTAATGCACGGGGGACCGCCGAGCACAGGCTTTTCCAGATGCCTGCGCCAGATGCCTGGGGAAGGGGCGACTTCTCCAGGCAGGTGACAGTTCGCCTTAGGCTTTTGCAGGAAGTTCCTCAGAGCAGAGGGAGGTGATGGAGTCCTTGAGTGCACGGAGCCTGTACCAGCTCACTTTGGCCCTTTGAGCGGAGCTCAGGGCGTCGGGCCCTGCTGCTACTCAGGATGACAGGTAGTCCGAGATCCAGACCTTCCGGGATCCGACGGGTGTTTCCCGCCTGGCCACCCCGCTTTGAGGACCCCCAACTTCGCGGCCCCAAAGACAGGCACAACTCGCCGCCTCCACTAGGTGGCGCCACCCCCCCAATCCGCCCGCAAGACCCAATTTGTAAAATAAACGCAATCAGCGCCTTGGGAACCCGCGCCCCGGAGCAGCGGAGCAGCGGCTCTGGGTGCGCATTGAAACCCGATGTGGGGAGGCTGATTCCTGCCACGGGCGCATCCAATGCAATCGCCTTAATGAGGCGCCATTGGGAGCCGCGCCGGGCGTCCCTGGTACACCTGCCCCGCTCCGCCTACACCCTGCAGGGACCCGGGTGCGGCAGGCGCTCAGCCCCGAGTGCGCGGCCCGCGTTCCCCCTGCGCGCCCGGGGACCCCGGGACCTCGCGGGAGCCCCGCGCGCTGGCGCCACCCACGTCCGGGACGCGGCTTCGCGCGCACGGCGCTGCCTGGCCAGGGCCGCTCGGACTGAGCGCCGACGCCCGCGGGTCCGCGAGGGAGACGAGGCCGGGAGGTTCCGGGGGTCCCGGCGGGGCGGTAGGGTCACCGGCTGCGCCCGAGGCTGGGGCCGGGCGGTCGCCCCGGGAAAAGGAGGAGTCGGGGAGAGGGCGCGGGGTTCTCGGGTAGCGCGCGGGGAAAACTCACAGCAGAAGGAGCAACACCCCGAACCCCCGACTACAGATCCTGGGGCTCCCAGGAGCGGGCTGCGGTGGGGGGACTCCGAACAGAACAGGCAGAGCCCCCCGAGCCCCCACGAACCCCCAGACTCTGGGCTCCCCGGGGCGGAGTGCAGGGAAAACTCACAACGGAACGAGCAACCCCCTGAATCCCAGATCGCACAAGCCCCCCGGCGCCGCCCGCGATCCCCGCGCCCGCGCTCACCTGGGCGGCCGCATGGGCCCCGCGGCCCCGCAGGGCGGACGCCTCGCTGGGCTCCTCTCGGCTCGGCCTGGCGCGCGGCGGCTCCAGGCCCGGGCCGCGCCGCCTCCTCGCGGGCCGCGCGCAGCGCCCGAGAGCGGCCGGCAGCGGCGCCGGTGCTGCCCGCCTGAGGCTCGGCGGCGCGGCCCGGGTCCCCAAGATGCGAGCAGCCGCGGGGTCGCCCCGCCCTCCCTGCCCGCCTGCGCGCGAGGCTCGGGCGCGCGCCCAGGGGAGGGGCGGGGTGCGGGCTCCGAGCGCCCCGCCCCGAGGATCGGCCGGGTGGGGCGGGGTGCGGAGTGGGTTGGGGTGGGAATGGGCTGGGGTGCGCCTCCTCGGTGCGGGTGGATTTGGGGTACGGAGTGGGTTGGGGTGCGGGTGGGCTTGGAGTGCGGGTGGAGTTGGGGTGCGGGTGGAATTGGGCGTGTGGAGTGTGTTGGGGTGCGCCTCCCGGGTGCGGAGTGGGTTGAGGTGCGGGTGGGTTCGGGGTGCAGAGTGGGCTGGGGTGCGGGTGGAGTTGGAGTGCGGGTGGAATTGGGAGTGCGGAGTGGGCTGGGGTGCACAGTGGGTTGGGGTGCGGGTGGAGTTGGGAGTGTGGAGTGGGTTGGGGTATGCCTCCCAGGTGCGGAGTTTATTGGTGCGTGCCTCTCGGGAAGTCCGGACTTTCCCGGCGCGCTCAGGATGATCCTGGGGAGCAGAGCGAACGGCAAGTGAGGCGACCCCCTCCCTGCCCCCGGGCGCCTCCAGCTTTCCCGACCCATGCCGGGAGGCGTGGAGGGGTCACCTCCCGACCTTCGGTCCACGGTGGTCCAGAGCTGGGGGACTGATCACACCCGAACCGCGCTGCGCCCCGTCCGCACGCACCTTTGTTCTCCCGAGATGTTAGTGTGGTCTAAGAATGTTCTTGGGGGCGGGGGAGCAAGGAACGCGTGTGTGTTACACGCGTAATGCCTGGGTGCGATGTTGTGTGCAGCTTCACGGCGCTCAGGAGCGTCCAGGGGAGCCGCAGACCTTGTCGCGCGCCCTCCCGGTTGCAGCCCAGCCCGGGAGGTAACCTCGGGTCAGAGCGTGCTGGGCCGCGGCTTTCGCCTGTGCACGCGCCGGTTGCAACTGCAACCTCACGGTTTCCGAAAGTGTTTGATGGAGCAGCGCGTGCTCACTGGTGAGGCCGCGGCCACGTCCCAGGCTGCAGGTCGGCAGCGGCTGGGGCCTAGTGTGGGTCCGCAACCCCAGCTGGGGCGTGAAGTCAGCCTGGATACGCAGCTCACGCCCAAATTACTACTGCAGTTGGAGCTGCCAGGACATCTTGGGGTTCCGACCTTCCCGTTTTTAGTGAACAAATTGGCTTCCATTTTGACACGATGAGATCTCTTCGGATTTGCAAAATGAAAAGCCATCATCCGTATTAAAACACCATCGTTACGTATCCTTGTGGTCTTGGGGGAAGTGGTTTTAACCCCGCAGTCTGCGTTTTGTCAGCCAAGTGTACTTGGATAATCTATAACTGAGATATTAATAAAGTCCTGTGGCTTAGCAGGAAGGGATTAGGCATTGCCGATGGCAGGTTGCCATAGTTAGCCCTGACCTTGGGCGAGTCTTTTAGCTATGCTGGGCCTCAGTTTCCTTGTCTATCAACAGAAGAGTTGTACTAGAAATTGGGTGGACGTGTGCCTGTTTTCCAGCCCTAACGCTGGGCGAATAACCAGTTTCTTCCTTTCCCACCTCTCACATTTCAGCCACATTTCAGGGGACAGCCTCCCTCCGCCATGGGACCCTTGAATTCTGTACCCAACGCTGATCTCAGTTTGTAGTTAGGCACTCCTTGGGACAACCCTTCCCTACCCTCAGCCTCTCGCACCACACTGTCACCGTCAGGAGGGCAGGACCCACTCCCAGGGGTCATCGTTGACCTGGGTACAATGCCTGGCGCATACAATAGGTGGAAGACAACAATCTTCGAAAGACGACTGTTCACATAATAGATTGCTTATGTTGTCATTGTTAGGTGCTGTCAAGTCAGTGTCCGACTTATAGCAACCCTACACACAACAGGCAAAACACTGTTGTCAGTGCTTCTCTGCTATTCATAGGGTTTTCCATAGCTGATTGTTTTTTGGGAGTGGGCTGCTGGGTCCTTCTCCCAGGTTGCTTATATTGTTGTTGTTCGGTGCCGTGGAGTCGTGCCAGACTCACATCGACCCTCACAGGGTTTTTAATGGCTGATTGTTTCTGGATTGTCTTGGGAGTGGATTGCCGCATCCTTCTCCCATTTTTGGGGTGCTGGGAATCAAACCGGTGACCTCAGAGACCCCAGAGCAGTGCTCTGCCAACTGAGCTAAATCCCAGCCCAGGTTGCTTGTAGCTTTTCCAAATTGCCTGGAATTTTCAAAAGATCTATACGTGGAAACAACTCTTTCAAAAGGAGCCTCTGAAGCCACCCGAGGGGTTTTCCCATGTTGGGGACAAACAATCCACTTCCTAGATGAGGACAGACAATTCTTGCCTCAACCATGGGGCAGTGGAGGCTGCCAGGAGCTATTTACCTTGCCGAGTGTGGACTCCCATGGAAGAAGACAAGGAATATTAATGCCACTCATTAAGTACTTGATTAAGTTGGAACTATGCATAGGCGGTTGGAATACACACTTCAGCACTCGGATTTAAATGAGGCCATGAGGTGTGCTTAGAGTGCAAATTGACAACTGTGCGGTCCTTCAGCCAACCATGTAGAAATATTCCTCATGTGAAACCCAAGGGAATCCTTGTCTTTTACTGCATAGAGACTAAATTCCTTAAGAGTATGGACAGGAAATAAGCTAACCTGGGTTCAAGAATTAAAAGACATCTGGGTGCGGTGGCGCACGCCTGTAGTCCCAGCGGCTCAGCGGAGATAGGAGGATCGAAAGTTCGAGACCAGAGGCGATCTGTGTAATTTAGCTAGACCCTGTCTCACAAAAGTAAAAAAAAAAAAAATGGGCTGGGGGTGCAGCTCAGTGGTCCAGCACTTGCAGAGCATGCAGGCGCGAGGCCTGGGTTCAACCCCGAGTACCACACACACAGAAAAAAAATCCATAAGAGTTAAAAGACAAGTAAAACCCCTCACCAGCCAGGTTGGGAAGAGGGTGTCTAAGGCAATGCAGGACTAATACCTGCATTAGTTTCTCTTTTGTTGGATGTGCAGAGTTGCCCAGAGAGAAAATCCTTCCCATTTGCCGTAAGATCTTGGGCTTGACCTATGCTAAGTCACAACGTATGGGGGTTTGGAGTTCAGGGGCCAGAGGAGGCCAAGCTGGCTCTTGCCCCTCTCTCTCCTTCTGTCCCTGTGACCAGACACCAGCCAGAGAGAAGCCTTACACCTATGGCTTTCTGTGACTGTGTGGGCTGGTGGGAGGGGTCCTCAGGTGCAGAAAGGAGGCGTGGCAGGAGGTGTTGTCAGGCCCCTGGGGTCTGTGCTGATGTCTCTTTCTGATCCAATCCAGACCCTCAACTTCGGTCTGCCCTGGAGACTCAGTTGCAGGGTCTGGGAAGGGGGCTTAGCACAGTTCACCTGTCAAAGGTGTGTACATTCGAAATGAGAGTCGCCTCAGGCCTTTTCTCTCCTGCTTTTCCTGCTTTCTCCTCTCTCTATTTGGAAACTGTGCCTCTGTTACTTGTTTTCGTTTCAGGTTTGACAAGCTTGGATTTTTCTTTCCCGACTTTGTCCTGAGAATGTCTGCCCATGATGACGCTGTTCTTACCGAGAGGGACTGCGCGGGATATCTCTTGAGTGTCAAGAACTATGTGGTGTATTTTTAAAGGCTTGGAAGAGAAGCCTGAACGAGAGGCAAAAAGCGTGTTCAAAAAGTCGCTAAATCTTGAATATGCATTTTTCTTGGAACGTGGAAATAGGTTCTGGAATATTTCAATATTCAAAGTGAGAAATCGCAGACTCTGGACGTACATGAAAGTGAGCCTGTTTTGTTATTGTTAAATTTGTTTATTAAAGAACGGAGTGCCTGTGGTCTCAGCTACTCAGGAGGCTAAGGAGGCAGGATAATTGCAAGCTCAGGAGTTCAAGGCCAGCCCAGGCAACATAGTGAAACACCATCTCTTAAGGGGAAAAAGACAACCAACCAACCAACCAAAAAAAAAAAAAAAAAAGCTCTAGTAAATTCAGGCAAACTTAATCGTCTGTGAACAAAATGTGCTCAAAATAAACAATAATATTAATAGGAATCATTCCGATAGAAATCATTCAGACACTCAAAATTGAAAAAAATCTTTAAAGATATACTAAGAAAAAAGAAAGCCATTAAGGGAAAGATAGTACATTTCTAATATAAGTGGTGAATAAGCCTGTGGGTACATTGACAATACAGCTAATTGAGAGATGTGAATCATACGAGGACATTGGGGACAGATTTAAGGTTCTCGCTGATTTCTCCTCTTGTGACATTGAGGTAATTTAAACATACAGTAGACACAATAATGAAGAAATCAACAAGCAACTGATCAATGAGTTTCATCGATTCAAGGACTTTGGAGACTATTAAGATTAGTCACTGAGTGGGAAACCCAGGGGTCCCCTGAAAAATCACAGCTTCTATGAAACTGTGAGAGAGATTCTCTGTTTTGACAACGACCCTAAGCATTTGCATAACCAAATAAGAAATTATTAGGAAAATGGCATGAACTTTTTTCCTAAACCATTAAGAATAAAAATTAAATGTCTATCTGCCGTGGGAGAGGAAAGACTGAATTATCCTCTTTCCTTCTCCTCAAGAATGCTAGGAAGATGCTCTATTGATGGTCTACACCCCAGGCTCCCTTTTTTATTTTTTATCTTGAGACAGAGTCTTGCTAAGTTATGCAGGCTGCCTCTGGCCTCAACCTTTTGATCCTCCTGCCTCGGTCTCCAAGTCACTGGGATACGGGATGAGCCACAGTTCCTGACCGAATGATCCACTTTCTATGTAGAAAATATCACCTGGTCATAGAAAGAGGCAATGGAAGAGGGTGCAGGAGACAGGGGGAGTTAAAGGCATTGTGGAGGTGGGACAGGAAGTTAGCGGGAGGATTAGGTGACTTCTTTGAATAGTATAATGTTCCCGATGGACCTTCTTAAAATTTGCAATTTATTGACTTTCTCCATCTCTGGGTAAATAATCATTTTCGTGCCAGATTTTGTACTTTAATGGAGGGCTCACAGATTTTATTAGCCTCAGACCTGCAACATCTGATCTGTTCATGCCGTGCTTCCCCACTCTCCTGACTCAGCCGCACAACTCCCAGATCCTCTGAGACTCCGTCTAGTATCCCCGCTCCCGATACATTAAAAGATGGAAACCCAAACCGGAGCCCTTTGCGGATGCTCTTTTACCCCCCAGGACCCTCTCCTACAATGGAGGAGACAACACACTCAAGAGCTCGGCAGAGGGGATTTGACTCCAGGCACCTGGCCCTCCAGCTGTGTGACCTCAGGCAAATTCCTTGTGTTCTCTGTGCCTCAATGTTTTCTTCCATGAAATCGGGGTGAGAGGGCAACCTCCCAGTGTCACTGTGAGGATTGAATGACTGTGAGTGCCTAGACGGTGCCTAGCAGGTGCCCCCAGCACCCGGAAGGTGTCACGGTAAGGAGAGGGTGAGTCAACTTGAGTTCGTGACCTGGCTGAAAGGGGAAGCTGAGGCACGTGGCTTAGTAGAATGTGACCTCCAGGAAGTTAATTTCTCTCTCTGGTCTTGGCTACTTTTTACCTAAAACAGTGGCTTCCACGGCGCAAGCCTTCAGAGTTCTCAAATTCTACGACTTAGTACAGATGAAATAACATTTAATTTTTATTACCCACTCGTGTGAACATTCAGTGAAGTTCAGTATTGTCATCCTCTTGACAATTTTTGTTGTTGTTGTTGAAGTACAGGGGGTTGAACCCAGGGCCTCGCGCCTGCACGCTCTGCAAATGCTGGACCACTGAGCTGCACCCCCAGCCCCCCCCCTTTATTTTTTCACTTTGTGAGACAGGGTCTCACTAAGCTATGCAGACTGCCTCTGGTCTTGAACTTGCGTTCCTCCTGTCTCCGCCTCCTGAACTGCTGGGATTACAGGTATGCGTCCCTGCGCCCAGCCCTCTTGACAATTTCTGGCTTTTTGCTCTTGAGTCTGATTCCTTAAGTATTTTCTGTAAGCAAGTAGAATAGATAAAGATTAACAGTGTCTCCACTCCGTTCTGCTCTGAGCCCATCCTCTCACGTCCGTTGTGATTTCTGGGCTTCCCTAGCCTTTCTCTGTGGAGTAGAGTCTGCTGTTCCCTGCCTGGAGTCCTTTGTTTCACCTGGCTGCCTCTAGAGGCTGCCTCTAATCCGCCCTCTCATGCTTATCCAGACCTGGCCCTTTAAAATCAGAATGCAGCTGGGTGGGCAGACCCAGGCACATAATCCCAGCAAGTCGGGAGGCAGAGCCAGGAGGATCGCAAGTTCATGGCCAGAGGCAACTTGTGTAAGTCAGCAAGACCCCAACTCAAAATAAAAAATAAATAGATGCCGGGTGCGGTGGCGCACGCCTGTCATTCCTGCGGCTCGGGAGGCAGAGGCGGGAGGATCCCAAGTTCATGGCCAGAGGCAGTCTGTGTAACTTAACAAGACCCTGTCTCAAATAAAGGAAAAAACTGGGCTGGGAGTGCAGCTCAGTGGTCCAGCACTTGCAGAGCATGCAGGCGTGAGGCCCTGGGTTCAACCCCCAGTACCGCAAAAAAAAAAAAAAAAAAAAGGGATGAGCTGCCTCATCCCTCAACATCAGTCAGTCAGGACGGCCAGCCCGGTGTGCCTCTGGTCCACTTCTTGGAGGGTTAAGCCTCCACCTCTTCCCCCGGGAGATAAAGCACAGCTGCTGTCCAGGTGAAAAGAAGGGCAGTGCTGACTTGCCAGGACCTGATGCCCTCCCAGCTGCCATCTGCTGAGAGCCAGGGTCTCGGCCATATTGTCCTTGAAGTGCCTCCTCCCAAGTGGAGATGTTGCCCTTGAATCCAGACCGTGGTTAAATGCCTTTTAATAATTAATCACTCTCTTGAATTGTGATTCTCTGCCTGCCTATATTTTTCTGGTTGCTTTTGCTTGTCCTTTTCTCTTTTTATACAGCTGGCATTAATAATGTAGGCGAGTATAGGTGGTCGCATACATCCATGATCGCGATAGTGCTCAGAAGGAGCGGGGCCCCTCCTCTCCTCTTGAAAATCAGCGCCAGGAAATCAGAGCCTCCGAGATCTAATTATCTCTTTCCTGCTCTCCTTGGAAGAGAAGTGAGGGGCAGGCCTATGTATAGAGATTTGGCCTGCATAGAGTGCAAGAGCTTTTTATTTTCTTCGGTGACTTTGACAGGCAACGGGGCTCAACAGACTTTAAATAGAGCAATAATGACAATCTGTGACAAAGAGCAACAAGGGAGACATGAGGAAATGGAAAATAGAATGTGACTTCTTATTCAGCCAGGACGTCCAAAGATGAGAGGCAGTGACATCTCTGAAGTTACTTTCAAGGGGCAGAGTTGCTGAAACATAAGGTCTCAGAAGGAGTGGAGTTTGTTAGAGAAATCGGCAGCCCAGGGAAAATGGAAAGGGAAACAGAGGTAGGCCGAGAGCAGAGGATCTTTTATGAGCTTTTTAGGAGGGCATCAGAAGGATTTCTACCCCAAAGAAAATAGGACGTTGTGCATAGAATGTCCCTGTTTACAAGATATTTGTAGAAGACCAGCGAGAAAATGATTGATGGGGTTCCTCTTAGGAGGTGAGCTTGGATGGGGGTTGGGGTGAGTGGAGAGTCATGCTTACTGACTATGTTTCTGAGTCTTCAAAATTTATGCCACTGGCATACATTACTTATCTAGGAAGAAAAAGAAGAGCTAAACTCATGAATATAGAAATTGGGGTAGAGTAAGAAGGATTTATTATGGTGAACAAAAATAGATTCTTACATTGGGAGAGGATTATTTTCCTGGGCTGGAAGTATTTTTATAAGTCCTATGGGTATGTAAAATATATTTAATTTTGGCAGCAGCCTGTGAAATTAATATATTTGTTGATCAACAGCAATAGATTATTGACATTTCACTTGGTTTAACTCAGAGGTTCTCACCTTCAGCACAGTGACATTTGCATAATTCTTTGTTGTGCTGTGGGGTGGGCCCCTGTGCAGGACAATTGGCCGCATCCCTGGGCTATACCCACTGGATGCTGGTAGCACCGCGTAGTCATGACCATCTTTGATGGCTTTTGATGTTTGTAGCAGGTCTAACAATATAATTTATGGGGCCGAGAGCAAAATTAAAATGCAGAGCTCCTCATACAAAAAGTTATTAGGAATTCCAAGATAGAAGGCTGGCAGGGCGCTTGCCTAGCATGTGCAAGGTCCTGGGTTTAATCTCCAATGCTGCAAAAGGAAAAAACAAAACAAAACCCAAACAAACAAAAAGAATATTAAGATAGCAACAACAGCCGGGCGCAGTGGCGCACGCCTGTAATCCCAGCGGCTCAGGAGGCAGAGGCAGGAGGATCGCAATTTTGAGACCAGAGGCAGTCTGTGTAACTTAGTGAGACCCTGTCTTAAAAAAGGGGGGGGGGCTGGGTGTGCAGCTCAGTGGCCTAGCACTTGCAAAGCATGCAAGCACAACACCCTGGGTTCAACCCCCAGTACTGCAAAAAAAAAAAAAAAAAAAAAAAAAAAAGCAACAACATAGCAATAGATCAAGTATGGGGTCCCCATTGGACTATACAACTCACAAGCTGGGAGAGATGACACCGGTCTCTGCACCTTGTCAGATGTTACCCGGGGGACAAAATTGTCCCCCACTGAGAATCACCGGTTCATCTAATCCCTTTAAATCCACTCACACCTATGCTCAGAATCATAGTGACAAAAAAAATGAATAAAGTTGCATGAAGTATTTTATTTATTTTTTATATTTTATAGCTTTAATATAATAGATGGAGTCTTTAAAAAAAAAAAAACAGAGTCAACAGACAGAAGGTTCGGATGGCAGCCAAATCTGGCCCACCACTGTTTTTGTAAATAAAGCTTAATTGGAACACAGCCATGTTCAACTGTTGAGATATTGGCTGCGGCTGCTTTTGAGCCACAACAGCAGTGCTGAGAAGTTGCAACAGAGACCTGATGGTCTGGAAGCCTAAAATACTTCCTGTCTGACCATTTATAGTGATGTTTGCTTTAGAGCACTGCCTAGAGAGACAGTTCACCCCAGGGCCTCTCTAGGCCCACTTGGAGGTCTGAGACTCGTTCCCTGGGCGGTAACCTTTACCCTACATCCAGGAACTCCTGGGCATCGAGTTCCCAAAGACAGCGCTGGCGTCTAATTCCTCTCCTCAGACCCCGCGGCACCTGATTGGCTGTTTCCAAACCACCAAATGGCTCCTGATTGGACTGTTCGGGAACCACCCCTGATTGGTCCTCTCTACAAACCCAAATTTGCATATCTCCCCTGATTGGCCAAGGCCCACATAGAGTGGCAGTCTTTGATTGGTCCCTGGCTAGCCCCTGAAGGGGATATAAAGGCGGTGAACCGAGCAGTCAGGCTTCATTCCACTAACCTGGAGAGATGAAGCGGTGAAGAGCTGTGTTGAGCTGAGCACTTAGGAGCCGTTGTGTTGACTGGAAGAAAGAAGCAAGGAGCTGCCGTGGGCGTAAACCTCCGAGCTGTCCCTCGGGACTGGTGGAGTAGCCACGGGCATAGGCCTCCTTTTGGGAGACGAGGTTCTCTGGCGTTCGGCTCCCGAGACCAGACGGCCATCCTCACAGAGCTGAGCACTTGGGAGCTGGCATCTTGACTGGAGGAAAGAAGCAAGGGGCCGCCGTGGGCATAAACCTCTGAGCTGTCCTCAGGGACTGGCGGAGTAGCCGTGGGCATAGCCTCCTTTCCGGGCGATGCGGTTCTTCGCCGCTAGGCTCCCCCTCACCAGAAGGCAGGTCTTCAGCGGCTGGTTCCCACTCATGGCGGGAGCGAGTCCAGCAGCAGGGCGACGCCCCACGCCTGGTGCCTGAGCAGGGACCCTCGTCAGCTTCACCCAGACCTGTTTCCAGTCACAGGACTGGTGAGAGCCTCCTTGTCTGTCCATTGTCTAATGTCTGTCCCGCCTGTTGTACATCCTGTCAGTTCAGTATGTCTTGTGTAATTTGTTAGCGAAACTCAAGCCGCCCCCCTCATGGTAATGAAGCTCACCTGTCCTTCCCTCCCTCAAGTGGTCTTTAACCTAACTGTTGAGTGAGTCTCCTGTCGCGTCCACTTCCCGTGCGTAGGTTGCGCCGGGTGGGGGGAGAGAAAACTAACAGGTGTCTTTTAAGTACTTGTCTTTGTCACTTTATTTTCTTGTGTCCAGTGCTTATCTCATGGGTTTGGACCCCCATACACAGGGCCCTGACTGGGAAGGTTGGGATGTCTTTGGGACCCAACTAGATGGGACTCCCCTTAAGGGGCCCATCTGGTAATATGTTTTATGACCTGGTAACTGGCTTCAAGCCTTGGTATTTTAATGCTCAGTCATGGACGTTAGTAGACGGTCCTAAAGGTGAACGATTTGGCTTAGTGGCAAACAGTTATTGATGTAGCGGCAAGGAGCTTGCTCTCAGAGGGGCTCCGGGAAACTATTTAGGGTCAACGAATTGGAGTTTCACTTGAGGGGACTCCTGGGAAGAAGGGGGTGCCTCGGGCTCTGGGAAGGAAAAAGGAATTGGGAATCCTTCGGGAACACACGTTGGTCTTGGGGTGGTCTCTGCAGGCCTCCTGGTTCCCTTTTTATGGGAATACACGCAATAAACTCGGGACCCCTTTTCTAGGGGCCCAACAGGTTAAGAGTCCAACTGACTCAGGTTTGAGGGACCCCCCCATTCGGGCCCCAAAAAACATTAAAATGGGAAACAAACCGACAACACTGGTGGGTTCACAGGTGCAGCACATCACACCCAGTTAGAGCTCTCTGAGGCAAAAGCCTCCAGGCTATAGGAGAGTGTTAAAAAGATGGCTCCATGGGTAGCCAAAAGGGACCCCTCTGACCCGGCCATTTGTCAGCAGGTCGAGATACAAACTAGGATGACTTTGGCAGGGGAAAAAGGCCATTTCTAGGAGGCGTTTATCCAAAGATTAGCAGCCCTGAGGCAAAAGGAGGAAAAGGGAGATGACCAGATAGAAAAAACAAAGGGGACCCCAGGAGCCCTGAGGGTTAGGACCGTCAAGCAGTCCCAGGGGGAGGGATCTACCCCAAAAAGGATGGTGGGAATAGGCCACCCCCAGAAATTAGCCCCAGAGGGGAGGGACTTCCCCCCCAAACCCCCTCCCAGACAGGAATCTCCTCCGGAAGTACGTGAAAGGGGGGATATATCCTCACCTTAGTCACCTCCCCACTTCCTTGGGAATGGGACCCCCTGCGCCCTTAGATGTAGGTCCATGGATGGGAGGCCCAAATGAGGCCAGGGACAGATGTCAGGCCTAGTGGTTTAAGTTGGTGCCCACCCCCACGATAACAGATTTAAAGGAGCTCAGGGCAGCAGTCAAGGAGGACAGATGCCACGCCCCTGGACTAGAACCCTATTTGAAGCCCTAAGCCTAAAGATAAAACCCCCCCAGAACTGGATGGACATAACCAGGGTGGTCCTTCCTGGGCCAGCCTTCATAGAGTGGGGGGCTTCCTATAAAGATGAATGTGAGCAATGAGCCAACAGAAATGCTCGCATAGGGGTCACAGCTGGGATCGATTGCCTGTTAGGGGAAGGCCCCAGTTTCTCCACGGCGGTCCTACAGTCTAGGGGCCTGGCCCAAAGCTTTGACCAAATTCGTTTATGTGCCTTACACGGGCTTGGGGCAGACTTGCCCACAAGGGAACAATTCCAGATTTAACCTCCTTCCCACAGCGGGCCAATGAGCCCTTCCCAGACTTTGTGGACCGAGTATGTAAGGGCCTAGACCAGAGGACGTTCGGAATTGAGGAAGAGGCCAACAAGCAAAAGTGTGATCTGGGATGGCATGAGAGGGGAATGCAAGGCAGCTTCTCAGGGGATGAAAGGAGAGTCCATCGAGGACTGGACAAAGCAATAAGGAGCTGTGCTTAGCTGAGCACTTGGGGTCGGCGTGTTAACTGGAAGAAAGAAGCAAGGGGCCGCCGTGGGCCTAAACCTCTGAGCTGTCCCCAGGGACTGGCGGAGTAGCTGTGGGCGTGAACCTCCGGGCTGCTCCCCCTCACCAGATGGCGGGTCTTTGGCGCCTGGTTCCTGCGCAAGGCCGGAGCGAGTCCAGCGGCAGCGCCATGTCCCACAACTGAGTCTGTAACATCTCCCCCACAACTGAGTCTGTAACATCTCCGCCACTTCCTAGCTGTGTGATCTCAGGCAAGCTGTCTTACCTCTCTGGGCCTCAGTCGAAAAGTAGAGATAAATCCGACCTCATGGATCATCATGAGGATTCAGTGGGAGAAAAACACAACAAAGCAACAGGCCCAGGGCCTGGCTCCAGGAACCTTTACAGAGGGTGACTTGTGTTATCTGTGAGGCTGGGTGTAAACTCTGGTATTATAGCTCCATCCACCTACACGTGTACTACTAATCACACCTAAACAAAACCCATATAACTCAAGTGAGCGGTATTAATTGAAAGTGACAGGCTATGTGGACATCATGTAGGCCCCCATGGGTGGGGGAGGAAGGTCCAGCGGCAGGGCGACACCCCACAGTTTTCCAGCCCCGTTCTGGATGATTGGGTTTTTAGCCCTCGATGGTAGAGTAGGCAGGATTAGCTGAGCCTCTGGGTGAGCGGTTCTCCAGCCCCCGTGATCCTTATAGCGTGGAGCAGTTAGGTTCTGGTTGGGAGGCAGAAGGAAACGGCTCAGCTTATTTCAGCAAAGGGGAGTTTATAGGACAGGGGCGCTCGCAGAATCAATGTGTGGCCTAGTTAATGCACTAAGTAGCGCCCAGAATGCACAGGGAGGAAAGAAGCTTGCTCCTGGCGCTCTGCTTCGTAGTGGAGTTGGTGCCCCGGAGTGTGGGGGGAATATTGTTAGGACAGAAAACCTGTGATGTTAAAAGAGTAGCGGGCTGGGCAAAGGGTAGGGGGTGGGCTCGTTTTTATTTTATCCAGACAGGTTTGTTTCATTCCCCATATGCTTTGGCATCTCTGTTTTTCATTGGAAGAAAATTACGTTTCATAGGGGAGGTGTTTGGCAAGAGCAGTCGAAAGGAAGGAGGCTTGACGAAAACTCCGGTGGCTTTGCATGAGTAATTATTATGATTGTTCTCTGCCTAAGCCTTCTCAGTGGGTAATACTTGCAAATTAAACACGCTGTAAAATATTCAGCCCCCTGCCACAATCTTGGGCGATTTGCATAATCCTGCATGGGCTCTGGGGTGAGCTAGTCCCTAATTAATTATTAAATTCCCATCTTCACGGTGCGAACAAGCTAATGAAATTCCAGCAGGCCGAGGGCCGCCTCTGGAGCAGGCTCTGGGCTTCCCTGGCGGTGGATCCTTCTTCAGCCTGGGGTGTCCTCCCTGACTCCTCCCCCAGGACTAATTACCGTCTGTCTGGGGCCTGAAAACGCTTTGACCTTCCAGTAACCTGGGATTCCACAGTGCTGGCCTCGGCTCCATACCACACGCAGCTTGGCCACCGAGGAACCACCAACGGTGAGGCCAGCGTGGCTTTAGAAGGACATTTGCAAAGTCTTTCTCTGTTTGGCTCACAGATAGCCCCCAAGGTTCCTGTCTATTCCCCTATTACCTCACTTTTGGGTGCATTTTTCCACATGGCCAAACATCAATTCTATTCTCTAGTCATTTAACAAAGAGTTCAAAAGCCACTTTCCATCTTTTTTTCTTTTTTCCAAATTTCTGGGTAAACTCATGATGTCCTTGCAATTCTGGGACTAACAGCCCCACAGCACTGGCAGGAAATGGCGGGTGGGTGCATTGGGTGTGGAGGCAGGTGATGCGGGCGGCTGGGTGCAGGGGACCCCGGGCGCAGGCGCGAGGCAGGGTCCTGAGTGGCTCCTCTTTCCTCTGGACACCATCTACTTGGGCTTCGCAGGTGGATCTCGTTTGGGGGCGGTGTTTCTTAATTGGGTTTTTGCATTAAAAGCAAGTGTTTCCTATCAATGTCATCTTTGGAGGCACCTGAGACTCGCTCTGGTCATGGCTGCTGGTGGGGATTTCTTGGCGTCCCGGGTGTGTCCAGCTTTACTCTGCACACAGGCCTCGTGGCGATTTTGCACCATTTTGCACACTCTGAGTCGGTGGCTGTGGAGCAGGGCCAGGAACTTCCACTTGTAACTCATAGCTGGGGCTTTCACTGTGGGGAGACGGGCGTACCTGTAAACAGAGAGGACTCAAGACTCCCAGACGCTGGGAAGATGCGACACGCTAAGCTCACGTGCCCCCTTTCACCCTCCTGTTAGAGGCACCTTTGGCAACCACGGGAACAAAGGTAGCAGGAAATCTCCTCTTCAGCTTGTTTTCCCCACTTCAAGTGGACGTGTTAAAATTTAGAGAGGGATCCAGAACTGCTTCCTTCGTCTGAGACTGTTGACCTGGTGTAATTTTAAACTTTCTTTTTTTCTTTTAGCAACTGGGTATGACTTTGGTTGTTGTTAGGTGCCCTCAAGTTGGGTCTGACTCATAGTGACCCTGTGTACAACAGAACAAAACCCTAACCCCGGCACTATGTCAGTGCTTCTCTGCTATTCATAGGGATTGCCAATGGCAGATTGTTTTGTGAGTGGATTCCCAGGTTCTTCTCCATAGCCTGCAGCACCAGGTGTTCCCAGGCGTTCTCCCATCCTAGGACTAACCAGGCTGACCCTGCTTAGCTTCCAAGATCAGGCAGGATTGGATGCCAGGTTGCTAGGGCTGCAGATGGGTGTGACTTTAGGAGTTTTCTATTCTCTCTGAGCCTCATCCTCTACCTGTAAAACCAGGCTAATGGCACCTGGCGTGACTGGGTTCAGACTCTGGGATTGCATTGGCCAGGGTTCAAATCTCAGCTTTGCTACTTTTTCCCCCTTCTCTTCTTGGATTGTCTGCCACGTGTGGCGTGGGACATGCCAGGGCCGTCTCTGAGCGCTGCTTTGAGGATTTGGTGAGGAAGAGCGGGAGGCACGCGCAGGGGCTCCGTGACGTGGGAGCAGTGGCTGCAGTGATGCTAGAGAGGAGCCTTTCAGCGAGTTCACCCTGAAAGTCCTACAGGGGCCGGGGCAGGGAGGGCGGAGCAGCTGAGAGCTTGCGAGGCCATCTGCCCCTCCCTTTCACACCTGTGACCACGCTTGTGCAAATACTGGATGAGCTCGTGAGGACGCCTGAAGAGCAGGCCTAGCGGGATCCCGTAAGAATGGAAACCCAAGTGGGACGAAAGCCAAATCAGACGCAAAGTAAACACAGAGGCAGGCTGGCTGATCAGAATGGCCCACTGGGTTAAAATCCGGAGGTTATTCTACTGTGAGTCGAGAAGAGCCAGGAGGTAATTTGAGCAGGCAGCCTGTTGGTGAGGGCCACTGTTTCTGGTTCTGAATTCTCTGTAACTCCAGCTCGCAAAGGGAGGCAGCAGCCAGGGGGCTGAGTCAATTGTCATTGGTCCACCTGAGGTGCAGGGAATGGGCTACCCAGAGGACATGGATTAGTGGTCTATAGACCACGGTCACCCCATGGTTGGCTTGTCATGCTGTGGGGACTCACGTGTTGCTGTGATGTTGAAAGCTGTGCCACCACAATCTCAGATACCAGCAGAGCCACCCATGGTGGACAGGGTTCAGCTGAGCTTCCAGACTAAGACAGACTGGGGAGAAGGGCCTGGCAGCCCACTCCCGAAACAGCTATTGAAAACCCTATGAAATCTGTCCCCAACCCCCCAATATCTTCATTTCCTTCAAGCTTGCTTACGAGTAGCCACTGGCCAGGGAAAGGGACCCCGGGCTCAAAAGTCAGATCTGGGTGTCATCTGGGGATTGGCACTCCCCCACTGTGGGACCTGGGGCAAAGAATCTCTGCAGCTCACAGCTTCCCTATTTGTAAAATGTCAGCTCATCATGATGATGAGGAAGGGGGGTGTCAGGGAAGGGTCTTGGAGGCCTGGAAAGGGTGGGAGAGAAGAGGGAACCATGGGAGAGGCAGAAGGGAGTGTGACGTCTCTAGACCCGTGAGGAAGGTAGAATTGATGGGCAATCAGGATTGTGTTTGTTGTACCTCAGAGTCCATGGGGGGTCAGTTCTAAGAACTGCCCCACACCCAGATCCATCGATGCATAACATGGCATAGTATTTGGATGGGCTGGGATTTAGCTCAGTTGGACAAGCACCGCTCTGAGGTCTCTGAGGTCCCGAGTTCGATTCCCAGCACCACAAAAACTGGAGAAAGACGTGGCAACCCACTCCTGAGGCAATTCTGAAATAATCAGCCATTGAAAACCCTTTAAAGGTCGCTATGAGTCGGACATGATTCGACGACACCTAGCAACAACAACAGCAACAGTATTTGGATGGAACCTCTGCACATCTGTCTGTATCCTTGACATGATGTCTAGATGACTTGTAACACCTGCTACAATGTCAGTGCTAGGGAAATAGTTGTTAGGCTATGTTGTTTTCAGGTGCCATCGAGTCAGGACTGATTCATGGTGATCCTGTGTACAACAGAGCAAAACACTACCCAACACTGTGCCATGCATGCCATGGTGAAGGGGATACTGGCAAGAAAAAAAGTGTTGACATCTAGTACCGGTGCAATGTTTTCCTTAATGCCCTGAATGTATTTTTGGTTGGTGGTTGGTTGGACCCCAGGGTGTGGCGTCTGCATACTGACGGCTGACAGAGTACTGAGGAGGTGGTGGACGCTGGTTTAGCCTCACCGCGGGAGGTGGTGGAGAGGGCTTCATGGAAGAGTTGATGGGCTGAGATGTGAAGGCCAAGGTGATACAAGATCTCTGGTTAATTAGAGCACCTGGACTACCAAGGGGGGCTGTCAGGCAGAGGGTCCAGGCCTCAGGTTGTCCCACTGGCTGTGTCGTAGCCCTCCAGGGCCCTGCAGGCCACAGCCGGCTTGGGGACGTTCACGTGGCCAAGGCACAGCTCCTCAGCAAGCCCCCTTCATGGCTGGTGAAAAAGGAAAACTCGTGACCGGGTGACGGGACCTTTAGGAGGACCTTCTGGTTGCACACTGGAGCGGTAGTCAAGACAGGGTTAAAAACAGGGCCTGGGCTTTTCCGCCTGCAGCCGTCAGGGCGCTGTGAAGCCTGGGGAAACTAATGCAGTCTGACTGTTGGTGGGGTCATTTCTGGGAACCTGAGGGCGCTCTTCCAGCCCTGGCAGTCTGTGTGCGTTGAGGGAGTTGCAGGGTGGGATCCTGTGTTTTCCCCGGCCGCCCCCGCGGTCTCCCCTTTCCCGGCCCCTGGCAAAACTCCACGTAATTACAGGTGACCCAGAGTGTTGCGCGCTGGACTCTGCAGGGGTCGGAGGTGCCGCTGGCTGCTCACGAAAGCCCCGGGCTGCCGCTTCTCGCCGCATGGCATCTGGCGCACGTCTTCTGCGGAAGAATGTGGAGCATTTCCCTTTTCCATCGAGTCAGATCATCTGGCCTGGGCCTGGCCCTTTCTCAAGAGCCCAGTGGATGCAGCTGGAGCAGGGTGGGGCCCGGGCTGACCGCTGAGCTGGGACCAGGGCCTTCCCTTTGCTTGGAGGCTGGGTGGAGCTGGGCAGACCGAGGTCAGTGAGTCCCGGGTGGGGTGGGCGATGGTGCCAAGGCTGGGAAACAGGTGGAAGGAGGCAGGGAGAGGGGGCTCTGCAGGAACCTTTAATCCTGCAATTAAACTTGTGAACTTGCTCAGCGCCCGTCCCCTGAACGAGGACATCTCCAAGATAAGGACGTCATCGTGGCAGGGCGGACCCAGGTTTTGGGCAGCCTGCGGGTCAGAGCTGTGTCTGGAGACTTCTTGGGGGAAACAAAATGAGGAACACAAGATTAAGTTCAGGGAGTCAGGAGCAGCCTTCGCAAGGGAGGGAGGGGCCATGGCGTTTGAGCTAGGTGAGGGCCAGGGTGCGTCAGCTTCTCAGCCGCTGCTGTGCCCAGGCAGAAAGCCCAGAGGGTCCTCGGAAGACACGGGGTTGGGTTGTGGGTAGCATGTGAAGCGGCCCTTGCTGGGGAAACCAGGGACCAGGGGGACAGCAACAGGTGGGGCAGGGCAGGCCTGAGGCCTGGCGCATGAGGGGCTACCCGTGGGAGCTGGTGCGTGTTGGGGAAAGTCGGCAGACAAGATCCGGCCAGCTGAAACACCAGGGCCAGAAAAGCAGGCTGTGACCCACAGAGACCACTGAGATACAAGACCTGGACAGAGCTGAGAAGCAGGGAAGAAGGTCAGGGATGGACAGGGCCAGAGCTCAGGCGGATGCTGTGTGGGGGTCTCAGGGGTGTTTAGGAGCTGCCCAGGGGCTGACACTTTCCTGTTGGCCTCATTATTTTTGTTGTTAGGTGCCCTCAAGTCAGTGTCCTGACTCATAGCAACCCTATGTACAACAGGTGAAACACTATTGTCAGTGCTTCTCTGCTATTCATAGGGTTTTCAGTGGCAGATTGTTTTTTGGGAGGGGGTTGCCAGGTCCTTCTCCCAAGCCTACAGCACCTGGTGTTCCCAGGTGGTCTCCCATCCAATTACCAACCAGGTCCGATCCTGCTTAGCTTATGAGATCTGATGGGATCAGATACCACAGGGCTACGGCTGCAGGCAGCCTCGTGATAGAATGGGCAGATTTTTATTTGCTAGATTTTGCACAAGAGGAGTTGAG
Organism: Pedetes capensis; assembly: GCA_007922755.1. Lineage (NCBI taxonomy): Eukaryota > Metazoa > Chordata > Mammalia > Rodentia > Pedetidae > Pedetes > Pedetes capensis. The sequence goes on along the minus strand of VMDO01014927.1, from coordinate 19,153 downwards.
TTTTCATTTTTGAGCCTTGCAAATCTAAAACCTTAAAGATTACAGTCCTAGATTTCTACGGATCTGGATTTAAACATGTGCCCAATTGCCTTTATCTGCCTTTGTGTCTAGATTACTTCTTTAGTTGCAAATACCAGCCTCTCCCCTCTCCCCCCATGTGTCTGTCAGCTTGTCATGCTGCGGGGGCTTGTATGTTGCTCAAACATTAAAAAGATCATGTGCATGGCACAGTGTTGGGTAGTGTTCATTCTTTTGTACATAGAGTTGCTATGAGTCGGATCCAACTCTAGGGCACTTAACTATAAACCAATTACGTAAAACTTAAAACACACAGTATTGCCAACATATGTTTATTTATGCCTGTTTATAAAAGGACAGTGAAGGATTTATTCAACTGTAGGTGAATGTTTCAGAAGTTCAATTACATTTTAAATCTTCTGCTAGAAAAACTTAAAAGATCTGAGATAAATCTGGCAATTTTATATGTGTTAAGTCGAGCCTGTGTTTATCTAGAACTTTTATATCTTTTATTTCCTGTTCCTTCAGGCTTGAGATTGTTAAAGCTGAGAAGAAAAGGGTTTAGCATTGGGCGCAGAAGAAAATGTCTTATCTTGACCAGGCTTAAAAGAGATTAAATGGGCCGAGGTGGGTGGAGGTTCCTAGGGTAGGACCAGCTGGCACACGTGCCCAGGGCAGGTCTGTGCCCTCTTTGTTCCGCCTCCTGATCCTGGTCCAGCTGCACCCTGGGCACTGTGTCCTGGAGGGCCAGGCTGACTTCTGGGTGGGCCAGGAGCAGCAGGTACCCTGTGACCCAAGAATCTGGGAGGTGCCAGGGGCGCCAGAAACATCAGAGGCAGCAGCAGCCTCAGAGCCTGGGGAAAGGAACACTGGTTTGAGGCTGGTACTCACGTCCTGCCACGGTAGGCCAGCGCAACTCTCTTCAGTCAAGCCCTGCAAATACCGATGCCCCCAGGCCACAGAGAGACTGCCTTTGGTCTGTTCCACCCCTCCCTTTTCTTGCTATATTGCTCATTAATACCCATCGCATCTCCCTAGAGGCAGCAGGCTTTCTTATCTTTTTAGGATAATTAGAAAACCTATCTCACAGTAGCTGGGGGTCAGCTCAGTGGGTAGAGCCCCGCTCTGCAGTCTCTGAGGACCCGGGTCCCATCCTTAGCACCATAAAAGTGATAGAAGGACGTGGCAATCCCCTCCCAAAGCAATCCCGAAACAGCTGTTGAAAACTCTGTGAGGGTCACTGTGAGTCAGACATGGGTCCAGGGCAGAAATTGCTATCTTGATATCTTGAGTAAAAAACTTTGCACTTGAAAACAAAGGCTTCTGTGGTTAGGGTTCTAATCGTGAGTTCCATTACCGTCGGGGGAGGTAAACAGTGCTGGCGCGTACTGTTGTGCAGTGTATAAACATTTCAGGTTCATTTAGGGTTCCTGTCTGTGTGGCTACATCATGGATTTGTACGGTGAAACCTCAGGGACCAAGTTCGAGACCGCTATAAAGTACTGGAGGGGTCCCCATCTCCTTCCGTGAAGAGTTGGCAGGGGGTAAAACATGGAGAACTATGGGGTTGCTGGGAACAAATCAGACTGAGCCCAACCCAGAGGGGGCTGTGCAGCGTGGGCCCCTTTTCGTGAATGTGGCCTCCACCATCCTGGGCATCGTTTACCCAGATGCCCCCACCACGGTTTCAATAATATCAAGCAATTTGTTACAGAGATACCTTGATGGTGACGGTGACGGTAGTCAATTAGCAGGAGGCTGAGGGTGCAATGGAAACGTGCACATGCAAGGGCCCCAGCCGGTCGGCCTCTCCTTCCTTAACCCTTTCTCCCCCTGGGCGGCCTGAGTGTGGTCTGAGGAGACCACGGAGAGGCCCGTGGCACAGTGCCACGCAGCCCTGGAGTGTGTCTGGACTGTTGCCTTCCCTGTTGCTGGGAAAAGTGTGGTCCAGGGCCTGGGGCTTCACCACCATGACCTTGTCAGAAAGGGGACTTCTCGGACCGACTGAATCAGAAACTCTGGGACAGGCCCAGAAACCTGTGGTCTACCCAGCCCTCCCGGTGATTCTGATGCACACTCAAGTGTCAGGTCCACGGGACTAGGCGGGGCCAGGTGCCAAGAGGCAGAAGTGTGGTTCAGTTCTAATGTCTATCAGGCCTGCTTTGTCGTGGCCCATGAGAGCTGTTCACAGCAAGTTACCCATGTCCTCTGTACTATGTGTCCAGGCCACACCCCTGTGGCTTCCAGAATCTTCTCCCCACGGCCTGCCCCACGCTCTGGCTGTGCTCCACGGCTCCTGCCAACACAGCTCCTTCCTTCACACCCCGCAGGGACCGTTCTGTTTCTGCACATGTTGCAGCTGCCAGGACTGACAGGAGTGACATTTATTATAAAACCTGTATCTGGCTTTGTCACGTCTCCCGAAAAGAATCAACTGTGTCGTCCCTTCCAACCTCCCAAACAAGTCTAGGAATAGAGTGAGTTTGGCAAGCTGTTTCGAGAACAACGTGTCTTGATTGGTCTCTGCCTTCTTGTGACAGGAGTGACGCTCGCTTCCGTAACTGAACCACTGGAGTGTCACTTGTCATTGTTCAGAATTAAGCAATATCTGTGACCACCGCCAACGTGCACAACGCCAAGGGCTTCAGGGCCCACATTTATACATCTGCATATACATGTATTCATATGCACACAGTACACACACACGCATGTATTCATATGCACACACTACACACATGTATTCATATGCGCACACACGTATTCATATGCATACAGTATACACATGTATTCATATGCATACAGTACACACATGTATTCATATGCACACACACGTATTCATATGCACACACGTATTAATATGCATACAGTACACACATGTATTCATATGCACACAGTACACACATGTATTCATATGCACACACACGTATTCATATGCACACAGTACACACATGTATTCATATGCACACACACGTATTCATATGCACGCACACGTATTCATATGCGCGCACACGTATTCATATGCATACAGTACACACATGTATTCATATGCACACACACGTATTCATATGCACACAGTACACACATGTATTCATATGCACACACACGTATTCATATGCACACACACGTATTCATATGCACACAGTACACACATGTATTCATATGCACACACACGTATTCATATGCACACAGTACACACATGTATTCATATGCATACATGTACACACACGCATGTGTACGTGTGTCTGTCAGCGTGTCCTGCTGTGGGGCTTGTGCGTTGTTGACAGGTGCCTCGAAGGAGCCTTGGTGGCAGCCAGTGCTTAGGGGCGGCTCCTGCTGCTGGATGCGTTGCCCCCTCCCAAAGCACAGGAGGCTGAAATTTGGGGCAGAGGGGGAGTTTTCCCCTTCAGAATCCCTTTTTGTTTTTACTTCAACATAAGCCTGTCCTCTGTGCGGACCCTCTCGGGATCCCCATGGCTTGTATTCCCCCCTGGGGTACAAGATGTCACGTGTTTCTGCTGCCCTCTCCAAGAGTCTTTCTATCCCAGCTCAGACACTCCGCCCCCACGCCTCAGCTCCTGACCTGTGTGTCCACGCACTTCCTGGATCTTGCTCCTCAGAAGTCTCAAGTGTCCGATTTCCAGTGTGGAACTGAGACCTCCTCCCCTTGGAAATGGCTGCTCCCTGCCCTTAATCATTTCTGTCTCAGAAACGTCACTGCCAGTCCCCCACTGCTCAAGTGAGGAGCCAAGGCTGCGCGGGTGCCTTTCCCCTCGCCCATATCCCGCAGGCTATTCACCGGGATGCCCCAGGGTATGTGTGAAGTCTCTCCCCACACTGCCCCTGCTGGGCTGCCCACTCTGGAGCTGACCCTAGGGCTGCGCTGGCTGTGACCGCCCTAAACAGGTGGCACCGCTTCCCTTGCTGTCCTCGGACAACCCATTCTTTCCCTGGTGGCCAGGTGGCTCAGGCCAAATACAAGCCAGGCAATGCGAGTTTCTAACTTAAAGCCCTGATGACTTCTGGTTGCCCCCAGAGCCAAATCCAGACTCCTCTGGCTTCTAGGCAATCTATGGAGCTTTCTAGTATGTGTCCCCTTGCGGTAGAGTAGGAGATTTTGCAGAGTGATTCTTTTGTCTTCTTTCTGTTGTTGAGTGCTGTAGAGTCCGATCCAATTCATAGTGACCCAAAGTACAACAGAACGAAACACTACCCGACACTGTGCCATGCACACAATCTTTTTATGTTTGAGCCCATTGTTGCAGCCACTGTGTTTCTTCTCATTTTGAGTCAGGCCACATCTGCAAAAGGAGGTGCCAGGGGCTCTACTCTATTCTCATCATTAAAGTTGACTCTACTTTGAGGAGGCAACTCATCTCCCGTTGCTTCTTGAATCCCTTCCGGCCTGGGGAGCTCATTTTCCAGCACTATATCTGACAGTGCTTCCCTGCTCTTCACAGGGTTTTCAATGGCTGATTGTTTCGGGAGTGGGCTGCCAGGTTCTTCTCCCTAGTCTGTCTTAGTCTGGAAGCTCAGCTGAAACCTGTCCACCATGGGTGGCCCTGCTGGTATCTGAGACACTGGTGGCACAGCTTTCAGCATCACAGCAACACCCAAGCCCCTACAGCACAACAAGCTGACAGACACATGGGGCGTCTTTGTTCTTGTCTACCACCAAATCAGCACATAGTAGGAGCTGGCACATAGTATCGACTATTGGGTGACTAAGTTGATTGACAGTTGGTTTTATTTCTGCCTCAGCCTCTCTCTGCTGCTTTGGCTGAGTGCTTGATCCTAGTCCTGCCACTGGCCAAAGGTTCCAGGTCTGTGAGCTGGCACTGACTGGTGTGCCGTGAGCTCATTTGAAAATATCAATCCTGTAACACAAAGGTGCGTGTGCCGTGATACAATGTGACAAAATAGTATGTGGAGATGGAATTTGCTGAGGGGGGGATTCTTCCCCTGCGGGCCTTCTGTCCTTCCCCCTGGGAGCTACGCTCTCATCTGCACCTGAGTCCCTGGGAACTGAGGGCCACCTCCTGGTGTTTCACAGGGGTCAGGCTGGGGATCTTGGAGCACCATCCTGTAGATTACTTCCAGGTGAAATGGCCTTCTGAAGATGAGACCGGCTTCACAGCAAGGAGCCACTGATGTCTCTGCATCTGAGAGGAGCCGGCTTGAAGCCATAAAGTGCTCCTGGCTAATGAGATAGAAGGAAAGGCCATTCTTTGCAGGGGCGGCCGCTGCTTTTGGAGGGTAAACAGCTAGCGACAGCAGCCTGGAACTCATAAATACCAGGCCTGCTCCTAGGTGACCGAGGACAATGCGCGGGGCACGGGGAGTTTTCTGGGGCTGCCTAGGGTGGGGAGGGAGCTTGTGCCACCTTCTCTGCCCTCTTCAGGGGCAGGGTCCCCTGCACGGGTTTGGAGGCATCTTACTTTAGCCCAGGGATAGGAAGTGCCTCGTGGCGCCTGCCTGGGCCTGCAGACCAGGGCACCCCAAGGTTGGGTTTAATGTCAGGCTAGGAGGAAGGGACAAGTGATGGGTGGGGCAGAAACTCCTCTGCGCTTTAGTGAGAGGGATTTTCTGAATGCTGATTACATGGTGGGCATTCACCTCGGGGTAGGAAGTGAGTCGGACCTAGAATTGAAGGACCGCAAGGCAGATGACGAGGGTTGTGTTAGAGGACTGCACGTCTCGGGGGTTTGGAAAGGAGGCAGGGAAGGGGCCCTGCTGGGCGCAGAGCCCCTGAACGAGGCCCTGTAGGTAGCAGGGGTGTTCTTGGGTAGCCGTGTAAAGAACTGGCTGGGTGGTGCATCAGATTTGGAAGCGGAGTTTACTGCAGACGGTCAGCCCTGGGTGGGTCAGACTTGCGTTGTAGGCAAGATCAGCTATGGGAGGACAAGGTAGATGGTAGAGGACTCCTGATCTAGCCCTGCCGAGGTGGCCTCGGAGGGGAGGAGGGGTCACAAGAAGAGACGGAGCATGCAGTATCAGCAAACTTCTGGCAGAGTTGAGAACAATTTTCATAAATACGGCTGGAGCCTCTGGAGAAAGAGGGATGTAGTTGGACAACCAGTCAGATTTTGGAAAGACGCTGATTTCAGTGTGGGATGTGCCCACTCTGAGGTATTTTTAGGCCATCTGAGATCGTCCTGAGGTGGAGAGTTCCACACCAAATGCATGTTCAGACCAGGGAACGTCAGCTTTAGAGGAGAGATGATGCCGAAGTGGGTGAGATTGCCTGGGCAGAGCCTGGATAAATGCATGGCGGGCCAGGTTAGTCAGTAGTTTGCATTAGAATTTCTCACATCTGGTGTCCTGATGATGTTGAATGAGGAGGGTGGGCTGGGTGCGGTGGTGCACACCTGCAGTCCCAGCACTTGGGAGGTAGAGGCAGGAGGAATGAGGAGGGTGGGCTGGGTGCGGTGGTGCACACCTGCAGTCCCAGCACTTGGGAGGTAGAGGCAGGAGGAATGAGGAGGGTGAGCTGGGTGCGGTGGTGCACACCTGCAGTCCCAGCACTTGGGAGGTAGAGGCAGGAGGATCACGAGTTTGAGGCCAGCTTGGGCCACATAGTAAGACTGTGTCTTGAGGGGGGGTGGGGAGAGGAAGCCCTGGACCTGTACAAAAATCTTGCTTTGAGGCCCTGGGGGAGGTAGGGGCACCATTTCTTGGAAGAAGACAGCAGGGGGCTTGCGTTTAGTGTGTTTTGTTGTTGTTGTTAGGTGTCGTCGAGTCATTATCCGACTCATAGTGACCCTCATAGGGTTTTCAATGGCTGGCTGTTTTGGGATTCCCTTGGGAGTCAGTTGCCAGGCCCTTCTCCCATTTTTCCGGTGCTGGTAATTGAACTCAGGACCTCAGAGACTGCATCGCAGCGCTCTATCAACTGAACTAAATCCCAGTCCCTTACTGTATTTAGTGGGTAACTATTCTGGCTTTTGTGGTACAGGGAGTGGGACTCAGGGTCTTGGGCAGACCTTACAAGTGCTCTCCCACTGAGCCGCACCCCAACGGCTTTCCAATGTTTTACCTTGAGACACGGTCTTGCTACGTTGCACAGTCTGCCTCTGGCCTCGAACTCGTGATCCTCCTGCCTCAGCCTCCCAAGTCACTGGGATTACAAGTGAGCACCATGCCACCCAGCCATAGTGGGTATTTGTGAGGCAAAGGAACACCTAAGCTGGTGGCTCCTGGGGACTGTGTCTTCGGTCACTGGGACCCAGATCACCTGAAACGAAGAAATGTGTTAGGAGGGAAAGGTGTATTTATGTGAAAATCTGCTGCACAGGCCACATGGCCATGCTCTGCATTCTGTGGTGTCCCAGTCTATGTGGTCACTGGGCAAGAAGCCTTGCCACCTCGTCAACCCCTCTGCACCCCTCCCTCCCATGCCTGGCTGGTCACCAAGTGGGGCTGGGTCTCCTGCGACATGATTCTCATCTGTCCTTCCTTCCCGCTTTGTTATCTCTCCTGCCACAGCTGCCTGGCAGCCCGGGTGTCTGATGTGGCCAGTGTGCAGTGGGAAGAAACGCATGTGGTCGAGCCTTTGTTTTCTTTTGCTTTTACATTTCTTTCTTTTTTCCTGTGGTCCTGGGTGGCTGAACCCAGGGCTTCATGCTTGCTTTGCAGCCAGCCTACCACTGAGCTGCATCCCCAGTCCATTTTTACTTTTTAAATTGGGACAGGGCCTCACAAAGCTGCGCAGGCTTCTTCCAGCCTCCGACTTGCGATCCTCCTGCCTCTGCCTCCAGAGCCTCTGGGATCACAGGCGTGTTGATCCTTTCTTCAGGCACCTGCTAGAAGCCTTGCGTACAGGTAGCTCAACTAGACTGTCTCGAATTTTCAGAGCATTTGTGGGGGGCAGTGGGGCAGCGTCGCCCCATCTGCAGAAGAAGAAATCGGGACTCAGCGGGGTTCCCTGGTGTTGGAAGGCTCCTTAGGACTTTGACCCAGGGAGGGGTACGCTCTAGGCTTGCCTGTGCTTCCCGCAGTCTCTGGGACTCGGCCTGGACAAGTTCCGAGGGGTGATGGATTGCAGTGGGCCCCACGGCCGAGCTGCTTAGAGACAGCGCCTGTGTGCTGCATTTAATGAGCGCGCTCTCCCAAGCCAGCTGGAGACAGAGCTTTCAGGAGATCTGGAAGGCCCATGAAGGGAGGTTTTATTTCCCTGGGTAACTCTAGGTGCTTTTCCACCCTCTGGGCCCCAGAAGGGAGACCGGTGCAATATATTTCTTTTTGTCCCGACTGCTTGTGAAATTGAGAGTATTTTTAGCAGATCTGAAAGCTTTGGAGACAAATTCTGTTACCCAGGGCCACGCTCAGTCCCGGCGCTCAATAAACCTCTGTTGGAAGCAGCTGAGCATTGCTCCCTGGTACAAAGATCCCCTGGCGAATGTGCCCGAGAGTGGACCAGATGAAGGTGTCAGCCAGCCTGGCCATAAAGCAGAACCTTTATGACTCTGCAAAGAGGAGCATGGACAATAGGTGGGATGTCATCTGTGAGCACAATAAACATTTCCCTGGGATTCTGTCGGCTGTTAAGAAACCACAGGGCACAGACTTTCGAGACCGTGGCCTGTTTCGACTTTGTGTAAAACGCCAGCTTTTGTTGGAACTGATCAGGTTTGCAATTAACCAAAGTGGACAATAATGGTGTCCACCCTGATTGATGTCAGAGGGATAGAGCGTGCTTTAGAGGGTTACAGGACGGACAGAGGCGGTGGGGAGTCTAAACATTGTCCAAACGCGGTCACTTGGCTCAGAACACTCCCCATTCATGGAGTTAAAAAGGGGACATTTTCTTCCTTTATTTCTCTTTCTTTTCTTTTCTCTCTCTCTCTCTCTCTCTCTCTCTCTCTCTTTCTTCCTTTCCTCTCTCTCTCTCTCTCTCTCTCTCTTTCTCTCTCTCTCGGTTGCTTTCTTTCCTTTCTTTTCTCTCTTTGACAGATCTCACTGTGTAGCCCAGGCTAACTGCAGACCTGCCATCCTCCTGCCCCAGACTCCTGAGACTACAGACCTGTGCCGCCCTGCCTGGGTGACAGGCACACTTTCAGTGTTGTGATTCCTTACTCCACCTGCACAGGCCGATGGGCACTGGGGAGGCAGAGCTGAGGAGACAGACTTCGCAAACCCAGTGCTCACAGCCTCGAGGTAGCCGGGCCAGGACAAGGGCGTGTCCTGGGTGCTAGGATAAGGGCTTGCCCAGGCCACTATGGGAGGGCACGGAGAGATGGGTGAAAGGTGACTTGGTTGGGTGAGAAGAAGCTCAGGAAAATTGAGGGGTTCCAGGGGGATGAGGCAGAGATTGGCGAGGGGCCTCTGGGTCCGAGCAAATGCACAGAGCCGGAGACAGGGCTGAAGACACAGCAGTGGATGTGGGCGTGTCTGTCCAGGAGGAGCCGCCCACGTCCCAACCCCTGCCTCGAGGAGTAATCGGCCCCTTGGCAGCTCCCCAATGTGGAGAACGTGGTGCCCGTCCCTCCCAACACCGCGCACGATACTTTCACCATCAGTGTCATTATTTTGCGTTACTTGGGGGCTGAACCCAGGGCCTCACACTTACTTTGCAAGCGCTCTACCACTGGGCTGCGCCCCCAGCCCATCTTTTTTTTATCTTGAGACAGGGTCTCACTAAGTTGTGCAGGCTGCCTCTGGCCTCGAATCTGCGATCCTCCTGCCTCCGCCTCCCGAGTCGCTGGGATCACAGGCTTGAGCCACTGTGCCCGGCCACAATACTTTAGCTTTTTAAAGGATGTTTGTGCTGAAACACTGTGGAAGGGTCCTGGCGGTGTCAGGCTCTGTGCCTGCTAACCAAGCCTTCACTTTGGTGGCACATCTGAAGCCTGCTCGTCTCTGTCCTCCAGTCCCAGCTTATGGAAAGGGCCTGGCTACCTTGTTGTAAAGAAAAGAGGGAGACACAATTGTACCACTTTCTCCACCACCCATTGTAATCAAGTGTCCCCTGCCAGCACGGCCCCTGGTGAGGGACCTGTGTGGGGAAGATGGGAAGCCAGAAACCCACCTGGGAGGAAGGAGACCTCGGGCCACCTGCCAGGGGCCCTGACCCTGGAGGGTGGTCAGGCTTTGCTGGAGCTGTTTGCAAAGGGCTTTGAGGCTCTTTAGGGACCCCAGGATTCCAGACCCTGACAGCCTCCCCAGCCCAAAACCTGATGGCAGGTTTTCAGATCCCTCTGGGGCACTGCCTAGCTCAGTCCATGCAGGAGGACTGTGAGGTACAGCCGGCTGCACGTACCCCTGGGGAATTCCTCTCTGGGAGGGCCCCCCAGACTTTCCTAGGACGCAGCTCTCCTGGTGTCGTGAGCGTGGGAAGTTTCACGTCACGCATGGTTTTGAAACTGCAGCTCTGACCCTTCAGCAGGACGTCAGGCTGCTGCAGGGGGTCCTTGGGCATCGATCACGCAGGCGTGCGTTGCACCCAGGCAGGGCAGGTAGAATCCAGGGCATCGTGTGCTGCCTGTGGCCGGTACCTGTGTGCCGATGTGTTCTGCCAGAGAAGCAGAACCGGCTGTCACACGTGTGTCACACACACTCACACGCATGTATTTATTCAGGGAATTGGCTTATGTGTTGCTGGTTGTGGCCAGGGGAGTCTGAAATCCGTGGGTGGGCTGCCAGAAAGCACGGTCCAAACTCTCGGGCACGGGGGACGTTAATGTCCCCCCACACAGGTGACGTTACCGTCCCCACACAGAGCTCCTTTTCTCAGAGAAGGTACAGATCTGATCTTGAGGTCTCTCAACTGATTAAATGAGGTGCAGGCAGGTCCCTGGCGTATCTTCCTCGCTTGTCGTGAACAGACTGGAGACCCCAGCTGCATCTCCAGGACGCCTTACCAAGGACGCCGGGCTGGGTGTGGGATCCAATTGCGGGGGACTGAAGGGCAACTGGGTGGTGTGGAGGAGACAGCGTGCAATAGGCATTGACACCACGATTAAAACCGGATTTGTGAGGGAAAGCGTGAAGCAAAGCTCCTTACTGTCCACACCCTCTGCTTTGTGGCAGACGGACTCAGACTCACCCCGTCTCTGCCTCTCACGCCATGTTTGCCAGGCTCTGGGGAGACACAGGCAGGCCGCTGCGCCTCTCAGTTCCTCTGGAGGTTTCACATCCTGCGAGGACAGAAGTCAGCGGGGCCTGAGGCACTGGGTACAGAGCCGAGCTGCGCAGTGGGCATCAGGGATGTCCCAGCCCGGCTCAAAGAATGAGACCTACTGTGGTCCTTGGACTTTTTCAATGCTTTTTGTATGCTCAGTGTGAGTCCTAATGTTCCAGCCGCCAAAGTCCTGCAAGAAGGCTCTGAAGAGCCCCCAGCAGCTCACAGTCACCCCAAACTTCCTAACGCTGATGTGCGGAGACCGGAGGACCACATTCATGTGTGGGACAAGGCTGCGTACCCCCTGCCGTTTCTCGTGGGCTTTCCCGAGCTGCTGTGCAAAGCTGTGGCTTGTCATGAGTCCCAAGCCCAAGAGGCTTCTGGGGGCGGGAAGGATAAGAGCAGGGATAAACAGAGAAGTCAGGAGCTGGCTGTGGATACCCGCGGAGACCTCGCACCTGTGCTTCCTCAAGCCCCACGGGTCTTCCTGGGGAGCGACTCATCCGCCCAGAAGCCCTGAGGTGCTGGGATCGAAAGCTGATGGAGACGCGCCTTGTGGCCGGCTGGAGGGAGACGGTTTCCAGCCTGTGCTGTGGGCTGGATATTTGTGTGTTTTCCAGGCTCTCAGGTTAAACCAAGTCCCATAGTGATGGAGTTAGGCAGTGGGGCCATGAGGACAGAGACCCCAGGGATGGCATCAGGGGCGTTATAAAGGAGGCCCCTCCCATCACCTGTGGATATAGTGGGATCGTTCCATCCATGGACAAGGAAGCCCCCACCAGATACCCAGTCTGCAGGCACCTTGATCCGGGGCTTCCCAGCCCTCAGACCTGGGAGCAGTAAGTTTCTGCTAGTTATGAGCCACTCCACTGACAAGGTTTTGTTACAATAACTCAGAGACTGAGGCAGGCAGGGAGAGGGAACTGCAGCTCAGTATGTGGGAGCAGGGGAAGGAAGCCGGCACCAGGCTGGGCCATGGGGGTGTGAAACAGGAGAGCCTGCCGGGTGCCAGGTTCTCTGGGGCTCTGGGAATTGAGTGGCGGGCATGACAGAGATGCGTCCCAGGGTAGGTGAAGGAGATGTGAGTCAGCAGCTTGCACATATCAAGGGTCCCCCTGCTGTGGGGGCTGAGCAGCAGAGGGACACTCCAGGAGGCCACATGTGGCCATGCTCAGTGGGAGCAGCCATGCTAAGTGGGAACAACTGTGTTCAGTGAGAGAAGCCATGTTCAGTGGGAGTCACCATGGTCAGCAGGAGCAGCCGTGTTCAGTGGGAGCAGCCACACTCAGTGGGAGCAAGCCACATTTGGTGGGAGCAGCCACATTCAGTGGGAGCGCCACGTTCAGTGGGAGTTTGCCATGGTCAGTGGGAGCAGCCACATTCAGAGGGAGTTTGCCATGGTCAGTGGGAGCAGCCACGTTCAGTGGGAGCAGCCACACTCAATGGGAGTTGCCATGGTCGATAGGAGCAGCCACACTCAGTGGGAGCGGCCACATTCAGTGGGAGTTGCCACACTCAGTGGGAGTCATGTGGTCAGTGGTTCACTATGTGCCATGGTTCAGGCTCCCAGCAGCATTCCAGCTGTGGAGAGGCCAGCCTGTGCTCCCCAAAGCATCCACCTGACCTGGACCACTGAGCTGGTTTTTCAAAGGCCCAATAGTGGCACAAGAATCTAATTGAGGGCGTGACACTCCTGGTAACATCACAAGGTTGAGGACAGTCCTCAGTCTCCCATGGGTAGGCAGGTGTCCTGTGCTCACAGCCCCAGTCGATGATTTCCTTGGATTGTTCCTCTGGTTTTGGAAGCACTCCCCAGTGTTTTTCTTCTTTGTCCCTCTAAAGAGCTTTCTTGGCCACTGTGTCTGTGTACTTATTAGATTTTGCTTCTTGACCCACCCCCACCCCAAACGGTGCTATTTATAACTTTCAGCTGTTGGCAGGTCTGGAGCGCTGGGCTTTGGGGAGACATACGTAGCCCGAGAGTTGTCTGGGAACACAGGCCGGGATGAGGGAGACACCCAGGCGAGTTTTTCTCTCAGAATTTATGATGAAAACTTGGATTTCATGAGCAGGGAGTTTATGGCAGACAAGAGCCCTATGTCTGCAATTTGCAGAAAGATGGGGAAGCACATTCCACTCAGGCAGGAACTGGCTAACATCGGCTTTTTGACTCACAAATTAGTCAATAACTCTCTAGCAAAAATTAGAAATCATGGTTGCGCTTACAAATAGCCTCTGTTAAAGTGGTATTCTCTTTTTTCTTTCTTTCTTTTTTTTTTAGTACTAGGGGTTGAACCCAGGGCCTTGGGGATGCAAGGCCAGTGCTCCACCACTGGGCTGCACCCTCCAACCCTTTTTTATTTTTTATGTTGAGACAGGATCTCACTAAGTTGTTCAGGCTGCCTCTGGCCTCAAACTCGCAACCCTCCTGACTCAGCCTTCCCAGTCACTGGGATTATAGCTAAGTGCACCACAGTGCCCCACTCTGTTAAACTTTTTTTTTGTGTGTGGTACTGGGGGTTGAACCCAGGGCCTTGCGCTTGCATGCTTTGCAAGTGCTGGACCACTGAGCAGCACCCCCAGCCCATTTTCCCAGGTTTTTTTATTTTCTGAGACAGGGTCTGGCAAAGTTACACAGACTGCCTCTGGTCTCAAACTTGTGATCCTCCTGCCTCTGCCTCCCCAGCCGCCGGGATTACAGGCATGCGCCACCGCGCCCAGCTTAAAATAACTTCTTAAAAAATACACGGGGTGAAATATTTGGGGCAAAATTTAAGGGTTTTGGGCAAAGAGGAGGTGACATTAAGTGGGGTCCTTTAGTGATGTGTCAAGGTGCGGGTTTGCTGAGGTGGGGAAAGGAGGCCCACCCGGGCCATCTTCGGGGGCAAATCATCTGTGGTGCACTCTCCTTGATGAGTGCTGGGAATCTCAAGTCGACCTGCAATTAGCTCCGAGGCCTTCAGCAAGCCGTACCTCCCAACCTCCCAAAGTCTCCATCTGCCCATGGTCAGGGCCGGAGGTAGACACCACTGGAGACTTACCTCCAAGTGTCCGATTTCCCTCAGGCTGCAAAGCTCCTGGGAAGGCTCTTCCTCTTATCGATCTCACCCCCAGTCCATCAATTCTCTTGGATCATGATGACTATGATTACCACAGGACCGTGAATGCAAAGGCCTTGATAACGCAGCATACTTGTCTTAACAAATGTAATGTTTTCCCCTTCCTCAATTTTTTTTTTTTTTTTTTTTGAGGGGGGCTTTCTGCTGATCTCATTCTTTTGGTGGAAGCTCAGATTAAAGCATGCATTTCTGCGGCTCGGTGTCTTGGCTTGTGAGGAGCCTGAGGGAGGCCTTCCTCCTCCAGATTTGTCTCGGCTTTAAGGTGTCAGAGCTCACTGTGGTCAACGTCCACAGATTCCCAAACCTCCTGCTCACTTGTTCTCCTGAGAATCCTGCATGCTTCAGAGCAGCCTGGGTTCAGGGTGGACCAGCAGGGTGGTTCCTCTGAAGGTCCAAAAACTGTAGCCAAAAAGCCTCGTCAAGAGGAACCTGTCTTCACTGGAAGGAGAGACGTGGTAGATGTTTGTTACCGCTTACATAGAGTTTAAACTTTTCTTTTGAATTTTCTTTTTTTCTTTCTTTTTTTTTTTTTTTACCTCTTCTTGCTCTTTTGTTTCCACATAGAGTTTTTTTTTTTTTCAGTACTGGGGGTTGAACCTAGGGCCTCGCGCCTGCATGCTCTGCAAGTGCTGGACCACTGAGCTGCACCCCTAGCCCATTTTTTTACTTTTTGAGACAGCGTCTTGCTAAGTTACACAGACAGCCCCTGGTCTTGAACTTGCGATCCTCCAGCCTCTGCCTCCTAAACTGCTGGGATTACAGGTGTGCACCACCACACCCGGCTTCCACATAGAGTTTTATGTGCACAAGAAAGACATTGTTACTCCCCATGCAGGGCTCTTTGTTCATAGTGCCTAGTAAGCCCTCAGCCTAGAGTCGCGGTTACTTAAGTACTTAGTTCTCTTCTGCCAGCTCCTATTGGCTCCTGGACAGCCAGGCCTGTGTGTTAGGCTTTTCCCGATGAGAAGGGAGTAGCTGGCATCAATAGAGAGTTGTTGAATGACTGAGTGAGTGATTGATCCATCGCTGGTCCATGGGGTTAGGATTGTTGGTAGGCAGTTTATTTCACTTGCCAGGGGATTCTGGTGGTGGCTGTCAGGGGCTGAGCCAAGCTGTGAGGACCAGGGAGAACAGAGCTGGCATTTCAGCCTGGCTCCCCGGTGCCTCTATCCTCTCATTGCTAAAAAGAATTAATGTGTTGTTAGGTGCTGTCAAGTCGAGTCCAACTCAGTCACCCTGTGTACAACATCAAAGCATTCCCTGACTGTGCCATGCCTGGCACCATGTCAGTGCTTTTTTGCTATTCATAGGGTTTTTGATGGCTGATTGTTTTGGGAGTGGGTTGCTGGGTCCTTCTCCCAAGCCTACAGCACTCGGTACTCCCAGGTGGCCTCCCACCCAAGGACTAACCAGGCCCAACCCTGCTTAGCTTCCAAGATCAGACGGGATTGGATGCCAGGGTGGTATGGCTCTAGGCAAAAAGAATTAATAACAGAAGATATTTCCCAAGGATGCTAGTACAGAGGCCCTTTAAATAGCTCCCTGGCCATCTTGTTTCTTTTGGTGAGATTGCTGTGACACATACACACACACCTGGGCAATCACTTGTCTGTGCCCTGAAGAGGATGTCCATGTGGTAGTGGCAGCGCTCTACCAACTGAGCTAAATCCCAGCCCAGTACTTCTCCTAACAGTCAGCATTTTCTTCTATTTCACACCTGCCTTTAGGGCTGAAAACCAATGGTCGGTGTCTCTCTGACAGCAGGTTTTATTTCTGCCAGGACATATGTGTGGTCCGACCGTGTGCAACAGATTGTAGCTGGGGCCACGGTGCCTCACCATGTGACTTCCACGATGCCCCAGCTGGTCAGCGCACTGGGTCAGCTGGTGTCACACTTGGTTACGGTGGTGATTTCCTCCATCGCGACCCAGGTTCCCAGGTTCTCAATTCGCAAACACCGCGGACACTCAGAGGCCCTTGAGTCATGTCAGCAGTGACACAGCACGAGAGGACACGTCTCAGGCATTTATCCTCCAAAGAGTTCTTCCTGATTCTCTTTCATCCTTGAAGAATCCCAAGTGCTTCAGTCACCTCTGGGCCCACTGTGGCTTCTGTGCTCCCGAGGCAAGCCAGCCCCCACTGGGGGACACATCCGGGCAGGTGGCTGGCCTGCAGCCACGAGCCTGGTCCTCATCAGCAGGCCTCCCCGCCCCACGGCCCCACGAGGTCTCGCTGGTCTTCTGAGCTCTGTGTGTGCTTGTGGATACTCAGACCCCAGCGAGGAAACCAGTCTGGGGACCAAGGGAAGAGGCCGAGCAGGAAGCTCCTGGTCCCTCAGGAGGTAGAGAGAGCCGGGCTAGGTGAGGACAGTTACCACGTGCAGAACTGTAATAATAGCCGGGTACTGGGAAACTTTATTGAGGTGTAGCAGGCAAACCACATAGTTGTTAAATGACCATAACTATGTCTTAAGTAATCAGTTCAGCTGGTCTTTATTTAACATAATAGCTGCCTATTAAACCTAAATTAAATACAGAGTTAAATGCCTCTAAGACACAAAAACCCCAACGTGACTGCCAAGCCCAGAACGAAGCCTCTGGCAGGCACCAGCTTGAGTGTGTACGCCTGGCCTGGGCACGAGCGGCTCAGGATGCAGCAGGGGTCTGCGGCCAACTGCCTGGTGCTCTGCATTTGGAGAACCCCAGTTTCTAGAGGCGGGTGGGGGAGAGCTTCAGAGTGCAGGTCAACTCTGATTGTGTCCCATGCAGGCTTTAGCTGTGTAGACATTCCTGTGTGGCCTCTGTGGCCTCCAATCTGTCAGAGTGACCGTCGTCCGACACCCACCTCCAGCCCGGCTCCACTGCCACAGAACACGCCCACCTGCCAGGCTCAGACTGCGGTGAGAGCTTTCCAGCTCCCAGCTTCCTTCCAACCCAGCCTCCACCCTACACCTCGCTACTGACTTGTCCATTCGAGAAGGACTCACTTTGTACCTACTATGTGCTGAACACGCAGCAATGCAGCAGCAGCAAATTCAGACCCTCCTCAGGCTTATCTTTCCGTGGGACAGGCAGCCACCACTCAGTGCCGTCTTTCTGAAGAGCGACCTGTCCCCTGACCTCAGCCTCCAGGAATGAAGGGCTCATCTTTCCGCTCCCACCTTCTGCATCTGCGTCCTTCCTCCGGAGGCCCAGCCAGCTCACCCACCTCTCAGGGTCCTCCCAGCTCCTCCTGGGGACCACCTGCAGAGAGGTTACCTGGGATGATGCAGCCGACCACGCCTACTCCCAGGCCCTTTGCCACACCGTGGAAGTGGAACTTTTTGTTGGCTGAGCCAGAGAATCAGCTCTTTCTTTCTTTCTTTTTTCTTTTCTTTTTCTTTTTTTTTTGCAGTACTGGAGGTTGAACCCAAGGCCTCGCGCCTGCATGCTCTGCAAGTGCTGGACCACTGAGCTGCGCCCCCAGCCCATTTTTTGACTTTTTGAGACAGGGTCTTGCTAAGTTATGCAGACTGCCTCTGGTCTCGAACTTGCGATCCTCCTGCCTCCATCTCCTGAGCCACTGGGATTACAGGCGTGCACCACCAGGCCTGGCTAATAGCTCTTTATTTTTTAATCTGGTTCCCTGGGTGACTTTGCTGAGTTTGGTCGGTCCGTGTTTTGTCTACACTGGCTGCATCCAGGCCTTTGTCCCAAGCGTCCCACTGCCTGGACGTGTCCTCCGTCCTCTTGATCCACGCGGGGACTCTCGTCTGTCAAGATTCAGCTCTTGGTCACAACTTAAATGACTTCTGCCCCAGCAGAGGTGGCAGCTCCCTTCTTCCGGTGGCCCATCCCCTCCCTCCAACGTACATACCCATGATGCTCCCGCAAAGCGTCCCTGGGGCTCAAATCAGAGCCGAGCTCAGCTGCGTGGCCCTGCCCTCAAGAACCGGAATCTCTGAGGGGCAGCTTTGTGCCAGCTGCCGGCCCCAGATGGACCACGGTCAACTCTCCCCAGCTTGCTGCTGAGAGACGAGGCTCCAGTCCTGCCCCCGCAACTCTCCCCAGTCCGTCCACTTCTCTTAAGTGCCATCCCCTCCATCTTGCCGGAGTGGGATTGTCATTTTGGCTTTGAGTGTCTCCCGAGCTTTCCCCTGCTGGAGGAGGCTGGCGAGGCTGAGCGGCCCTCCAGGGCCAGGGTAAACAATGGACTTTGTATCTTTTCTGTAAGGATGGCCTTCATTCAACACGGCAGGAAACCGTTCTTGTGGGATGGCTCCGACCCCGAAGTCCAGCCTTGGCTTCTCTCTGTGGGGTGGGGTTGGAGCTCATCGCCTGCTGCCTGCCAGGAAATTCTTCCTCAGACTGGGGAAGCTGCTGCTTCGTGTGGAGGAGCGGACTGCCCTGGAGAAGAGGGAGGGATCTCCTGCGTCAGGGGCACAACTGGACGCTTGCAGTCTGCATTCTAATGTCAGATGCATTGGCTCCGTGTCATCGACAGGACAAGGGTCTCACCGATTGCCCATTGGCTCACTTGCGTGGGAAGATCTATTTTGGGGAGTAAATTTTGCTTTATGGAGAGGACAGTGTAATTCCTAGTGAGAAATTTTCCATCTTCACACCTGTGGGGAGTGGTGTGAGGATGGCGGTCGGAGACCCGGGAGCCTGCTGTTGGCCTCGCTCTGTCCCTAGCCTGACGAAGGGCTGGGGGTGGGGGGTGGGGCCAGTGGCACAGCTCCTGACCCAGCTGTGTGGAATGAAAGTCTAGGTGGTTCTGGGGAGTTTTTCTTTTTTCTCACAAACACTAGATCCAGGCACAATCGTTAGTCCCCTGCTTCTGTTATTGGAAGGTTAATGTGTGGTCTTGGCAGTTGGAATATTTGTATTCCTCCTCCTCCTCCTCCTCCTCCTCCTCCTCC
>VMDO01014926.1:38737-52963 GCA_007922755.1 Pedetes capensis | reverse complement strand
AGGAGAATGGCAGGCAAGTATTGGAGGACTGAAAGAAGCTGTAGCCTGTTAGAAGACAGGTAACAGTTACCAATTAGAGATGGTCGAGGGGCTACTCACTTGAACAAAGTCTATATATTCAGTTTAAAGTTAAATTGTACACAATGTATTTATATCTGCATTTTATAGGTATCATAAAAGCAATTCCGTAATCTCTGTAAAAAAAAAAAAAAAAAAAAAAAAGATCTGGTCACTGGGAAAATAAATGTCTGTGCTCCACATCACAGCAGTGATCTACTCAGCTGGAATTGGGGATCTTGTCCTGGAAGAATGGGGGTGTGATGCCCAAAGGCCCTTCATCTGTAAGAACCTCACAGGTCTAAGTATGAGAAGGCTTTTGGGGGACATTTTTTTGGAATAGCACCACTATAAGAGTAAATGTGTGGGCAGTGGGGGCGGTGGGGAAGAAACTTAGAAGATTCACTGTCATAAATGATATGCGGTGCCCATCATTTGAGCCAATGACTTTACCTAGAACTCCAAAGAAGGAATAACTTTACAAATTCAGTCCACTGAAACAAAGGTCTCTTCCGTTGGTACTTAATGCTAGGCTAGAATCTTTGCTCCTCTTCTAGAAAAAGAAAGAGAAAGCAGAATCAATGCTTTACAAAAGATGAAGGCCCTGCTTCATGATGAACTTGGCAGAAACAGGATGTCTGTGGAGCAGGCAACTGGAAAGTCAGTGACTGATGAAATTCACAGTGTACATACCAATTTAAGGCCACCCTGCCACTCCATAGGCCACTGTTCTATATGACAGAGTTGACAGAAACCCTCCTGGTTTTTCCAACCTTCTTGATAAGCAAAGGAAGAGCCTCCTGTGTGGGTTCCACATTGTACTTAGAGAGGTTTGTATGGCTGGGAGATTAGATAAGGGAAACCAGGATTTCCTATGGAGCTGCACAGCCCTGTTGGGAACCACAGGTGTCATTGGTGGGGGAAGGGCAGGGGTGGAGTCGGGGACAAAGTGTTCTCAGGCTGCAGTTAAACAATGCACAGAGGAACAGGGGAGCATGGTGAAACTGTTCACCTTCTTAATCTGGTGTCCCCTCTTTTGCCAATTTGGGCAGTTTTGTTCTTGTAATTTGTTCTTTTTCAATTCTACATTCCTTTTGTACTACAATTATTGCTGCTTATCGTCATCTCCATCTTTGGGGAAGGTGATTTATCTTGTTCCGTTGATGATTAGGTCATTTTTCAACTCACACTGTGGGAAAGGTGAAAGTGGCGCTGGCCTCACGGGCTCAAATACGGTCAGATCTCTCTCCTGATCACTGGGGGTTGGCTCTATTTTCTTCTTAGTACAGATGAACTCAGGTGAAGCACGTGGCAATCCACCCCCAAGGCAACCTGGAAACAATCAGCCATTGAAACCCCTAGGGATGTTGGTGAGTCCAACCCAACTAGATGACACCTAACAAAAACAACAAAAACAACAACAACAACAGGTGAACTGCTCAACAGAGGGTATGGCTGCCAGCAGTTTCCAGGCTCTTATCCCTAGAGGTTTACTACTGAACTCAGGCTAACCATCCCTTGGGATACATCTTATGAACAAGAGAAATTCAAAGACATCCATAGCTTTATTTTTATATTTATTGTTTATTAGTAATGCTAATATAATTTTGGAGCTGGGATTTAGCTCTGTTGGTAGAGCAGTGCTCTGCAGTCTCTGAGGTCCCAGGTTTGATTCCCAGCACCACAAAATTGGGGAAGGACATGGCAATCCACTCCCAAGGCAATCCCGAAACAGTCAGCCATTGAAAACCCCATGAGGGTTGCTATGAGTCAGACACAACTTGATGGCATCTAACAACAACAATATAATTTTGAAACAATTATATGAATGTTCTTGAGTACAGCATATAAGTGGATATTTGTTATTAGGAATCAAGGCTTTACTAAGAATGAAAATAAACAACTGGATATAAAGTCATGTGGAATGGTTGTTATTTTGTGGGCTGTGATTACTGCGTTGCGCAGATGTAGAACATCCTTCGTCGTAGAGATGCGTGCTCATGTATTCAGTGAGAGGATGCCATGAATGTCTGGAGCTTACTTTAACTGATTTAGCAAAATATAATTACATATATCGCGGGCATATGTATATGTCTTCCCTCCTATTTCTCTTCTGTAGATAGGTAGATAGATAGCAACAGACAGAAAGAGAAAGCATACTGGGTGAAATGTTAACTGATAACTCTAGGTGCAGGGTATATTGTTAGTACAATTCCTTTATCTTTATTATGTTGTTGTTGTTAGGTGCCATGGAGTCGTGTCCGACTCATAGCAACCCTCATAGGGTTTTCAATGGCTGATTGTTTTCGGGATTGCCTTGGGAGTGGATTGCCACGTCCTTCTCCCATTTTTACCGTGCTAGGAATCGAACTCGGGACTTCAGAGACTGCAGAGCAGCGCTCTACCAACTGAGCTAAATCCCAGCCATCTTTATTATAGACTTAACATTTTTCAAGATAACAGTTAGGGGGAATGCCTGGCTATATTACCCTAAGACATGGAAAAATCTTTTTTTTTTTTTTTTCAGTATTTACAGGTTGACTCCTGGGCCTTGCACATGCTAGGCAAGTGCTCCGCCACTGAACTGCACCCCCAACCCTTCTTTTTTATTTTTTACTTTGAGACAGGGTCTTGCTAATTTGTGCAAAGTGCATCTGGCCTGGAACTCGTGATCTTCCTGCCTCAGCCACCCAAGTTGCTGGGATTACAGGCATGCATGGCACCTGGCATGGTACCTGGCCAGGTTCTTCTCTTCTGAATTTTCTGTTTTACAGATTGTAAAACTAAAATCCAAAGAGGAGAAGGAGCTTGCCCAAGGCCACAGCGTCCACAAAGCCTTGGAGCTCAGCGGCTGGTATTACTGCTTTGCTGTCTCTCTTGAAAATTAGCCTCACTTTTTGGCATGTATACGTCTGTTTAATCTCTTCTCGTGTTCCACTGGTTTTCTATACCAAAGGACTGGGAGACTCAGGGCCCACATCATCCCTGTCTCTCTCCTCAGGACCGGTGTTTCCCTGCTCCTCAGACCTGAGCACTCGGGCTGTAAGGAGCCTCAGTACTCCCCTACCCTCTGCCCTCAGACTCTCATCTCACGTTCCGTGTCTTCACTGTGTCCCTGCTTCATTAGCACGGTGCCACCCTCACACACTTCCAGGTCACTACCACTCAGGTTCCTGAAAATTCTTGGGCCGGTTTAAAAAAAATTCTCTTGACGTTATTGAAACAAATCATAACCAAACTAAGTCCACATTATAATACCTTGGCCATGCTAATTGTTGTTTTTAGGTGCCATCAAGTCGTGTCTGACTCAAAGCGACCCTCATGGGGTTTTCAATGGCTGACTGTTTCAGGATTGCCTTGGGAGTGGATTGCCAGATCCTTCTCCCATTTTTGCGGTGCTGGG
The DNA here is from genome assembly GCA_007922755.1 of Pedetes capensis. Lineage (NCBI taxonomy): Eukaryota > Metazoa > Chordata > Mammalia > Rodentia > Pedetidae > Pedetes > Pedetes capensis. Next base: position 49,503 of record VMDO01014926.1, on the reverse strand, counting down.
AATTGAACTCAGGACCTCAGAGACTGCAGCGCAGCACTCTACCAACTGAGCTAAATCCCAGCCCTGGCCATGCTAATTGGAAGCCTCCGTTTTAAACAAAAGTTTATCCTTGAGGCAGGAATTTCTGCAATCCCCAAGGAATGGCCCCTCTGCAGAGAGTACCAACCTACCAATTAACCGCCATGCTGAGCTTGCACCAGAATGTTTCTGCAAGGTGGCGAAACAATAGAAAATAAGCATGCTTCCTAACCCGTCTTTCTTCTCCTGAAGGAGGGGAGATCGATATGGCGGCGCTCAGTGGAAATCAAGCACAAGCCAAGGGGCTTCAGCCTCCCTAGGCAGAGAAGTGAGAACAACTCCAGGAGCCTTAAGAAGTTTGGGGTGAACTTGGTTGCTACTCCCCAGTATCTCTCCTCACCACCACTTTTTTTCCTTTTTATTTCACGCTGCATTTTTTTTCCCTTCTTCTATTCTATTTGCCTACATTTTATTTTTGTTCTCTGACTGGAACAAAATGATTTCCATTCTTCATATATATTGGGAAGCTTGATATAAAAAATTCTAGACACTCTGCCCCTTTCCCCTACCTAGTTGTTGCTCACGATGAACCTCTTTTCAATGAATATCTAATGAAGGTAGCTGTTAAATAGAAATGGACGTTCTATATAAAATTGGGAAACGTTATTTTCTACCTTGTAAAGAAAAAGCATGTCAACGTGAAATGTATAATTTATAGTCAAGCTGGAAGACTATGGTAACTTAAATGCCATCAGGCACAGACTGGACAGAAAACCTAAAATCATCAAGGAGAGCTGGAGACTGTAAACTAATTCCCAGAGGTTCAGTGTATTTGCTGAGTCAGATCCTTAGAAAAACCAGCCTGTGAGTTTATATGGTTGGCATATTCCCTCCAAACGGGAGACATAATCTGCTCTCCTGAGTTTATTGGGCCGAGTTTCTTAATTTCAGTATGGTACGTCCCTGCACATGAAGCTTTACAATTAGCTTTAAAACCAGGCATCTCAAGCCATTGACCTGGGTATTATCTGTATAGTATTTTTAAAAATTAAGAAAATAAAATTAATTTTATTTATACATAAAAACCCCAATTCCAGCTTCTCTTGAAAGATCTGTCAACATTAGACTTGAATTTCCTCCTAGTTTGTTGTTAGGAGCCATCGAGTTGTGTCTGACTCATAGAGACCCTCATAGGGTTTTCAATGGCAGATTGTTTCAGGATTGCCTTGGGAGTGGGTTGCCACATCCTTCTCCCATTTTTGCAGTGCTGGGAATCGAACTTGGGACCTCAGAGGCTGCAGAGCTAAATCCCAGCCCATTCCTCCTAGTAGAGGCTGATTATCACCCATGGCTGTGAACGCTGTGGTTTACCACAAGCCCTAGAAGTTCCTGACGCTGTATATCTGGACAGCTTTGTTTAAACGTCTGGCTTCCGATGCGTCTGAGTTTGAGAGCCATGTTATCCAGTTTCAGTTCACTTACAGAAAACGACAGGGATAAATGTTTACAGCTATTACTGCACCTCACGCATGTGGAATGCCTTAAGAACCATTTTACATAGCATGATTTTGTTTACTTTTCCCAACAGGTCTTTGAGATAAATGTAATTATTATAAACATACTAAAGACAAGTTTCTGAACCAGGAGCACACCTGTAATCCCAGCAGCTCTGGAGGCTGAGGAAGGAGAATCCAGTGTTCAATACCACAGGAAGCCTGCGCCATTTAGCAAAACTGTCTCTAAATAAAAAATTAAAAAATGAGGATGGGGTGATGGCAGATTGTTTCAGGATTGCCTTGGGAGTGGGTTCAGTGGCAAAGCCCTTGCTAACTTGTATAAGCCTGCAGCGGTAGCCCTGTGGCGTCCGATCCCGTCAGATCTCGGAAGCTAAGCAGGGTCAGGCCTGGTTAGTACCTGGATGGGAGAACGCCTGGGAACACCAGATGCTGTAGGCTTGGGAGACGGACCTGACAACCCCCTCCCAAAAAATCAATCTGCCATTGAAAACCCTATGAACAGCAGAGAAGCACTGACAATAGTGTTTTCCCTGTTGTACAGAGGGTCGTTATGAGTTGGATACCGACTTGACGGCACCTAACAACAACAACAACTTGTATAAAACCCTGGGTCCAAACTCCCAGTACTGGGCAACAAAAACAAAAAACCACTGTGTTTCTGAATTTTGGAGAGGCTGTGGAACTTGGCCAAAGTCCCACAGTAAGAAGCAGAGCCAGGACATTCAAACCCAAAGCCCACATTCTTACACAACCAAGGCAAAAGAGAATGCCGCCATTGTAGTTATCTACAGCAAATTTCCTCGAAGACCATGTCAGTGCCATGATGCCATTAGAAGGAGCATGGGTCAAAGACTCAAGAACTAGGGACTGGAGGCACAGGATTGTCCTTCTGATGGCCTTGCCACTCATTAGGTAGTAACCTTGAGGACCACCTTTTCCTGTCTTAGCCTCAGCTTGGCAACCTGTGCAGTGGCGGGAGAGGGGTCAGTGAATGAAGAGAGCCCTGGAAGCCCCATCTCCTCTGCCTTTGGGTTTGGTGCTTCAGCTGAGAAAGGACTCGTGTCTTTGCTTTTGCTCCCTCTGCTGGTCTCAGAGCAAGAAAACACTTTGCTGCCCAGGCTGTTTTGATTTCCTTCAGGTTATTCACCCAGGGCTTGTCCTGAACAAGTCTTGGTTGGGCTCCTGCGGACCTGGGGAGGAGTCCTAGATTAGTGATGGTTGTGTTGTGTTGTGTGTGTTGTGTTAGGTGCCATCGAGTCGGTATCCGACTCATAGCGACCCTCATAGGGTTTTCAATGGCTGATTGTTTCGGGATTACCTTGGGAGTGGATTGCCAGGCCCTTCTCCCATTTTTGCGGTGCTGGGAATTGAACTCGGGACCTCAGAGACTGCAGAGCAGCGCTCTACCAACTGAGCTAAATCCCAGCCCTAGTGATGGTTATGAGTCATTTTCTGATCCCCACTGAGCAGAGGAAAACTACCGAAGGCAGAAAGTAACTCAAGAGCCTACTGTAAACATGGCGTTTATGGAATCAGAAATGTCAAAGTCATCATGGAAATAATGAGATATTTATAATATCTATAAGTACTGACACCAGACCAGGCACTGTCTTAAGCACTTTGTCTAATTTCATGTTCATTTGATCCTTAATGCAACCCTCTGAAAGTTGTTTATTTTCACACATTGCACTGGGAGGGAGGTGAGAATCCAACCTCCTTGTTTTCCATATGAAGAAATTAGGGCTCAGGGATATAAGTGATTTACCTAAAGTCACACAGCAGCTGATTGGTGGCACATGAACCCGGTAGTCCCCCTCTGATGGACTCAAAAGATGGCTTCCGGTGAATGACAAGCTCCTGGTATATGTGTTCTTATGCAGTCCGCTCTCATGCATGGCTGTCCTTTTACTCACACAGAATGTGGCAGGAGTGACTCTGTGCCAGTTTTGATCTTAAGCCTTAAGAAGGTCTGACAATGTCTGTCTTTGTGCTGTGAGAAGCTAGTTGCCATGTAAGCTTGTAAGGGTGTCTTGCTGGAGAAGAAAGGCCCCAGGCTATGAGACCCTCTTGGGGAGAAGCCACGGGGTCTGATGTGTGACTGAAGCCATCTTGGATGCTCCGGCCCATGGTCCCAGTGGTTCCAACCCAGCTACCAACTCACCACAACTGTAAGAGAGACACAGACCAAGACCAGGGGAGGAGCCACCCAGCTGAGTCCAGTCAGCTTACAGAATCATGACTGGTAATAATACATGGGTTATTTAAATGCCACTAGGTTTGAGATAAAGGCCTACAGCTGTAGCCCTGTGGCATCCGATCCCGTCAGATCTCGGAAGTTAAGCATGGTCAGGCCTGGTTAGTACCTGGATGGGAGACCGCCTGGGAACACCAGAAGCTGTAGGCTTGGGAGAAGGACCCGGCAATCCCCTCCCAAAAATCAATGTGCCATTGAAAACCCTATGAACAGCAGAGAAGGACTGACAATAGTGTTTCACCTGTTGTACATAGGGTCGCTATGAGTCGGATACCAACTGACAGCACCTAACAACAACAACAACAAGGTTTGAGATCTCCTGCATATTTGTCACTTTGTCCTGCTGTGGGCACTTGCATGTTGCTGTGATGCTGAAAGCTATGCCACCGTTATTACAGATACAGCAGGGTCACCTATGGTGGACAGGTTTCAGCTGAGCTTCTGGACTAAGACAGACTAGGGAGAAGGCCCCAGCAACCCGCTTCTGAAACAATAAGCCATTGAAAACCCTATGAACGGCAGAGAAGCACTGCCAAATATAGTGCCAGAAAATGAGCCCCCTAGGCTGGAAGGCATTTAAGAAATGACTAGGAAGAGTTGCCTCCTCAAAGTAAAGTCGATCTTAATGACAGGATGAAGTAAAACCCCTGGGACCTCCTTTTGCTGATGTTGTTGTTGTTGTTGTTAGGTGCCGTCGAGTCGAGTCCGACTCATAGCGACCCTCATAGGGTTTTCAATGGCTGACTGTTTCGGGATTGCCTTGGGAGTGGGTTGCCACGTCCTTCTCCCATTTTTGCGGTGCTGGGAATTGAACTTGGGACCTCAGAGACTGCAAAGTGGCGCTCTACCAACTGAGCTAAATCCCAGCTTTGCTGATGTGGCACAACTCAAAATGAGAAGAAACATAGTGGTTGCAACAATGGGGTCAAACATAAAAGGATTATGGGCATGGCACATGCTGGGTAGTGTTTTGTTCTGTTGTATTTAGGGTCTCTTGGGTTAGATCCATCTCAGTGGCACCTAATGATAGCAGGTTTGCGTTATCTGTTGTACAACAATACGTAACTGAAATAACTTTCTCAAAACATATTCCCAGGGCCAAAATAAGTCTGTCTGATGTTGAGGATGGATGGTATAGTTTTTCTTCACTCTGTTCTTTTTTTCTGCAGCAGACAGTGTTTCTCTTCCTTTCTAGAAAGATGGCAGGCAGCCATTGCAGGCTTTGGCTTTATAGATTCTGTTGTTGTTAGGTGCCGTCGAGTCGGTATCCGACTCATAGCGATCCTCACAGGGTTTTCAATGGCTGACTGTTTGGGGATTGCCTTGGGAGTAGATTGCCAGGTCCTTCTCCCTTTTTTGTGGTGCTCGGAATCGAACTCGGGATATCAGAGACTGCAGAGTAGTGAGCAGTGCTCTACCAACTGAGCTAAATCCCAGCCCTTATAGATTCTAGAGGGAGAAAAATGGCCTTCCTCCTCATCACCAGAGAATTCCAGGGCTTGGGTTGATGCCCTCCTCTGACCAAATCATAGTGTCTGCAGGGTACGGTATTATAACTGGCCCAGTCTAAGGCACACACTCAGCCCCAGGGGCTCAGGAGGAGAAGACATTGTGACTGACAGCCCCACAAGACCATATAGTATAGAAGGGTTCCCCAAGGGATGTAGGAAAGGGGGATGGCAAAGTGTGCCGGACAGACAAACCCAAAATGACGAAGTCCACTTCAAAGATCTATGCTCAAAGTGACTAGAGATGACTCCAGGTCCCACAGCAGCTACTGGGCAGAACTGTGAGGGGGCAGTGGACTCAGAGCTCATCACACCATCTCTCCTGGATGGAGGGAGCAGGTTTTCCAGGCCAGAACTGCATAAACGGAATCCGCCCAGGTGGTCCTGTGGGTGGCCTCTCTGGTTCCCACGCTTGCAGTCGGAGTATCCTCTTCTGGGGAACCTTGGCATCTCTAGGCAGGTACCTAGCAGGGGGTAGAGCACTGATGGAAGAAGCCTGGGTTTGCCAGGTCCAACGTACTCTTTTCCCAGCAAAGTCCTTGGGGTGGCCTGGTATGCATTCATTCTGGAGAGGCATCTCCCTCTTTCTACTCTTTCTCTGAATTTTCCACCTCTGTGACCTGGGTGACTAACTGTCTTGTTTTGCCTGGGACTGAAGGACTTCCCAGGTTCCAAAACTTTCAATATGAATACTGCGATGGTTGCCAGGCATGTTGGTACATGCTTGTAATCAGAGCCCTTTGGAGGCTGAGGCAGGAGGATCATCAGTTCAAATCAAGCCTGGGCTATGTAGCAAGACTGTGTCTTGAAAAGTAAAAACAAAATAACAAACAAAGATAAACAACCACAAGAAAAATAAACCTACAAGGTATGCATCAACAGAAGAATGGGTAAAAAAAATATGGTACATATACACAGTGGAATACTACCCAGCAATAAAAAATGAAATAATGGCATTTGCAGCAAAATGAATGGGACTGAAGAACATCATCTTAAGCTAACAAACCCAATCTAGAGCTCCATCTATCTTTCTTTCTCTTTCTTTCCTTCTCTCACTCTCTTTCTTTCAGCCCCACATTTTGACTTTGCTTAGACTCTTCTCTATACACAGGTGCTAATTAATTTTAGGCGTCAACTTGACTAAATTAAGGGGTGACCAGATAGCTGATAAAGAATTAATTCTGGGAGGAATATTTGATTTCACAGTCAGCCCTGATACTTACTAATTCTGTGTGTGACTTTGGACAAGTCACTGAAGCTCTTTGTCGTTTCAGACTTCTCACCCAGAGTGTGAAAGTACCTGCTTCATGTGACTGTCATGAAGGTTAAATGAGCTAACACATGCAAAATATTTGGAAAAGTGCCTTGCACATAGTAACTAAGTGCTGTTTGCTTATGTGAAATAAGAACAAAAGCCTCCCACAAATACTGTAGAATTTCCTCTCTCCTTATAGTACCATATATTTTGCTTTATAGATTTTAAGACAGTCATTAGGTGCATACAAATTTAAGATTGTCATAGCTTCTCAGTGATTTAACCTTTGATCATTCCTTAGTAATGCTTTTTACCTTAAAATTTACTTTCTGTGATATTAACATAGTTTCCCTGTCTTTGTTTTGCTGGTGTTTACATGGACTTTCATTTTCTGTTCTTTGCTTTCAACCTGTTTTTGTATCTTTGTGTTTTACATCTACTCATGTAAGAAGCATATGTTGTTGTTGTTAGGTGCCCTCGAGTCGGTATCCGACTCATAGTGACCCTCATAGGGTCTTCAATGGCTGACTGTTTGGGGATTGCCTTGGGAGTGGATTGCCAGGCCCTTCTCCCATTTTTGTGGTGCTGGGAATTGAACTTGGGACCGCAGAGACTGTAGTGCAGCGCTCTACCAACTGAGCTAAATCCCAGCCCTTAAGAAGCATATAGTTGTTTTTAAATTCAATCTGTTGAACTTGTTTTTAAACTGGAACACTTAATTAATTTACATTTAATGGTCTCTAGGTTTGAATTTAAGTCTACTATCTTTGTATTTTCTATTTATCCTGCCTGATTTGTGCCTTTTTCTCTTTTCTCTTTTCCCTTGTTTCTTTTGAGTAGATTTGTTGCAATTGTTTTATGGTATTTGCCTCTCTGTTGACTTGGAAGTAGTAAACTCATTTGCTAGTCTTTAATGATTCCCCAGAGATTCTAGTGGGCTGGGATTTAGCGCAGTTGGTAGAGCGCCACTCTGCAGTCTCTGAGGTCCCGAGTTCGAGTCCCAGCACTGCAAAAATGGGAGAAGGATGTGGCAACCTACTCCCAAGGCAATCCCGAAACAATCTGCCATTGAAAACCCTATGAGGGTTGCTATGAGTCGAACAGGACTCGACGGCCTCTAACAAAAACAACAAGGATAGAGAAGAATGTGGTGATGGGGTCAGGCAATCACGCAACTCCAGATAGATCCTGAGCCCAAAGTCATCTATGTCATTGCAGTCAGTACCATCATCATGGTGCCAATGGTAATTGATTGAGGTGAGCAAAACATCAGCTAGGGCTAATAATGCCTGCTACTACGGCAAGACCCTTCTGAGTACCCCGTCCTTTGCCCCATGAATTAGGTTTTCCAGACCAGCTGGAGGACAAGTATTACTTGTGTCCCATGGAGACTTCCACTACAGCTCCCCCTGATCTTTCCAGGTAGGTCTTTCCCTGGCTCATGTAGCTTCCTCCCACAATCGTGCAGAAGAAGCTGCTGAATACTGGAGTGCCCTCTCTGGGTCTTTGGGGCTCTTTTTGTGCGTGTCTCTCTCTTTTCCATCGTCATGCCCCATGACCTCTAGCTGCCTTGTTCTCCCTAGAGTTAGTTCTATCTTCTCAGCTCAGAGTCTGCAGGGACTGGCCTGGCCTGGATTCCTTCTCCCTGTCTGATTGCCTCTCTCAAGAGCAGCAGGTTGGGCCAATCGAGGGACTCATTTCCTTTCTCTGTTGGGTCTTAATGATCTCTGTTGTTTATTGCTGACATCTGGCATCTTAAAAATCATTTTTTCATGTTTTCAGTTATTCTGGGTGGATGGATAAATCCAGCCCCCTCAAATGACCCAAGTCTCATTCTACCATGTGTCCCAGGGTGTTAGGCAGACTGTTTACTCCACCATGGTATTTTCAGTTGCATCATATGGTTGTCAAAGCTGGACATTGAACAAAGGAGACAGAAGAATTGATGCTTTTGAATTATGGCGCTGGACATAAATATTGAATATACCGTGGGCTGCCAAAAGAACAAATAGATTTGTCCTAGAAGAAGTGCAACCAGAGTGCTCCTTAGAAGCAAGGATGGCTAGACTGTATCTTATGTATCTTGGACATATAGTCAGGAGGGACCAATCCCTGGAGAAGGACATCATGTTTGGGAGAGTGGCAGGTCAATGAAAAAAAGGAGAACACTCCACCAGATGGATTGACACAGTGTCTGCAACAATGGGCTTAAACATAAATAAGATCATGTACCTGACACAGAATCGGGGAGCATTTCCTTCTGCTGTACATAGGGTTGCTATGAGTCGGACCCGACTCAATGGCACCTAACAACAGCAGCATACCCTGCCACTTCTTTTCCTGGCTCGTCTCTGTTTTGTGGTACCTTGCCAATGCAGCCCACAGCAAGCAAGTCACTCCACTAAACTGCTGTGTTCAAACTTATTTTTCCGGGGCCCCTGCTAAGAAATTCCAGGCAATAATTTTCCCAAATGCTTCTCCACCTCATGTATGACTATCTCCCCATCCTCCAACACCTGTCCTCTCACTGTCACCAAGGATCCTCTAAGAGGAAGCCGCGTCCTTCAGCGTTGGATTGCTGTTTGTCATTTTTTGTTTTTGCTTGTTTCTTTGTTCCGGGGGTACTGGGGGGTTCAACCCCGGACCTCACACATGCTTTATAAGAGCTCTACCACTGAGCTGCACCCCCAGCCCATTTTTGACTTTTCATCTCAAGACAGGGTCTTGCTAAATTGTGCAGGCTGGCTCTGGCCTTGAACTCACAATCTTCCTACCTCTGCCTCCAGAGTAGCTGGGATTATAGGTGTGGGCCACTGTGCCTTGCTTTTGTTGTTCATTTATTCCCCCGTGACTCCACTTCTAAATTCGAATTTCTGTGTCCGTCAGGATGGTCTAGGCTGAGCTGTGTTAGCAACAACCCTAAACCACAAGAGCTTCTTTCTGACCCACAGTCCCTGCCCCCATGTGCCAGAGGAGAGAGGGCTCAGCACCCAGTCTGTGAGCAGCTATGGGAGATGCCACCCGGTGATTCTGCCTGTAACTCTGGGAGTTCTCCCTAGGGACCTCCACTCAGGTGAAACAGGGTCCTTGGCTCCAAAGCAGAAATGGATTTCAGGATGAGGCAGAATGAAACAAAGTGCTGGGCACGGTGGCGCACACCTGTCATCCCAGTGGCTCGGGAGGCAGAGGTGGGAGGATGGCAAGTTTGAGACCAGTGGCAGTCTGCGTAACTTAGTGAGATCCCGTTTCAAAAAAAAAAAAAAGTAAAAAAATGGGCTGAGAGTGCAGCTCAGTGGTCCAGCACTTGTAGAGCATTCAGGCGTGAGGCCCTGGGTTCAACCCCCAGTACTGAAAAAAAAAAAAAAAAAAAGAATGAAACAAATCTAGTGAGTTCATTAAGTAGAGATAAGAGACAGTACATGCTTTAGATTTAAGCAGGGGCATTCAGAGAGAAAAGAGAGGCTTAAAAGAATCGTAGTGCCTGTCAGTATAGACAAAGGAGCAGACTTCTCAAGAGAGAGAATCTCATCTAAGTGTCTTACCAATAGCTTGTTGTTGTTGTTGTTAGGTGCCATCGAGTGGGTATCCGACTCATTGTGACCCTCCTAGGGTTTTCCATGGCTGACTGTTTCGGGATTGCCTTGGGAGTGGGTTGCCAGGTCTTTCTCCCATTTTTGCGGTGCTGGGAATTGAACTCTGGTCCTCAGAGACTGCAGCCCAGTGCTCTACTAACTGAGCTAAATCCCAGCCCTACCAATAGCTATGAACATGTTTTTGTGGCTTTTGAAGTTCCATCGCTCCCAGGATGTAGTTCACAACCATGTTTAAAGATTCTACAAAATTTAAAAGTGAGGAATGTTTAAAAATTAAGAAATATATGAACTGGTTTACTTATTTTTCTTTCTTTTTTTTATTAGAAATTTTTAATGTACATCATAATGTGATTCATTTTGACATGCTTTTCACTGTGACAATTTTCATATATGCAATTTGATAAACATTATTCATATAGGTTACCCCTTACCCTCCCCTATGTTTCCCCCCTCCCCCCTTCCCATCTAAGTTTCCCATCTAAGTCTTCTCTATCTTTTACTTAGTAGTATTTTTCTATATGTCCTTGGGTTCTAGTTCTGTTTAAGATAGAAACTTTTCCTGTAGTGGTCTTTGTTTTTATCTTGTTAGAACAATTGCATGCGATTTCTAGTCCATTTATA
>VMDO01014926.1:0-38637 GCA_007922755.1 Pedetes capensis | reverse complement strand
TCTCACAGAATTTTATTTTGTAAATGAAATTGTAAAGGTGGTTTTATAACATGCAGTGCTAGGCTTGGGCGGTGTGGGGGGAGCACAGTGCTAAAAAGGTTAAACTCAAAGGTCACAAACATTCAGGCCCTCAGTAAGCACAGTCTGTTATTTCTAACATTCCCATTTAGGATCCCTTAGGAAGACAAGCGCAGAGCATTGTCTGCATGTAGGAATCTTCTCTGATCTTATCAGGTGCATGAAGGTGTTGACTCTCAGCCAGTGGCGGGTGTCAGCAGATTCCTGCGTTAAAGCTGTTGATCCTCAGGCAGTAGGAGATGTGCCCAGACTCCAGAGGGAGGGGCTTCCTTCCCTCCTAGTTCCCTTAGTTTTTTCTGATCTTCTATCCTGCCTCAAAGCCTGCAGCCGTAGCCCTGTGGCATCCGATCCCGTCAGATCTAGGAAGCTAAGCAGGGTCAGACCTGGTTAGTACCTGGATGGGAGACCACCTGGAACACCAGGTGCTGCAGGCTTGGGAGAAGGACCTGGCAACCCCCTCCCAAAAATCAATCTGCCATTGAAAACCCTATGAACAGCAGAGAAGCACTGACAATAGTGTTTCCCCTGTTGTACAGAGGGTCGCTATGAGTCGGATATCGACTCGACGGCACCTAACAACAACAACAATCCTGCCTCAAGGCCACCCAAGGCTCCAAATCAACAGCTACTTTTAGAGCTGTAAGCAGAAAGAGCATAGGCAACTGTTCCCAACATTTCTGCCCCAAAGCATCATTCCTCACCTCTGCTCACATGCCATAGGCCAGGGGAGGTCACATGGCTTGTTTAACTTCCAAAAAGGGCAGAGGTGTGCAGGGATACCATGTATCAAGACAGAGGGAAATGGGAATCTTTTGGACCAACCCTAAAATCTACCCACCTGCAGCAATACCACCCTGGCATCAGATCCCGTCAGATCTCAGAAGCTAAGCAGGGTCGGGCCTGGTTGGTCTTTGGATGGGAGACCGCCTGGGAACATCAGATGCTGTAGGCTTGGGAGAAGGACCCAGCAACCCACTCCCAAAAAACCATCAGCCATTGGAAACCCTATGAAAAGCAGAGAAGCAATTATATAGCGCCAGGCATGCCACAGCATTGGAGAGTGTTTTGTTCTATTGTACATAGAGTCACTATAAGTCAGACCTGACTCCGTGGCATATAACAACAACAAAATCTACGCAAAGTTTGTGAGTGTTCCGTATTTGTTATCTCTGCTGTGATAATTAGCGTTGTGATAATTAGCGATCAGTCTAGGACCTGTTGAGTGATGCTCTGCCACCCAGACATGTTTAATAAGAAATTCTCTGTTCCAGACCTCGCCTGGGGTGTCAGAGTTTATTGTAGAAAAAAAAAAACGGAAACTTTTCACTGGCCAATCGGCACAAATCCAAATAACTTCAGGTTGGATTTGTGGAGATAACTCAGGAAGGCTTCCAGTAGGGGGAGTCATTGTGTAGCCTGAAACCCCCACAAAGCACACTGCCTGGGCCTTAGCCAGACAATTTACTTCCCAACACTCGTACTCATTTATTGGCTATGTGACCTTGAACAAGTCCCGTCCCTTCTAAGTCCCTCGGCTTTCTCCCTCTAAAAGATGCGTAATGGGAGCCGGGTGTAGTGGCGCACGCCTATGGGAGGCGGAGGCAGGAAGATCGCAAGTTCAAGACCAGAGGCAGTCTGCGTAACTTAGTGAGACCCTGTCTCTGAAAATAAAAAAAATGGGCTGAGGGCGCAGCTCAGTGGTCCAGCAGTTGCAGAGCATGCAGAAGTAAGGCCCTGGGTTCAACCCCCAGTACCGCAAAAAAAAAAAAAAAAAAAAAAAAGATGGGTAATGTGGGTGGAAATTTCCAGAGTGGTGTCTGGCTGACTCCCTTGCTCTGGCTGGGAAATCTCTCTCCTGGACCAGAGCCTGGCGCTGAATCACAGGCACCATCAGCACCATCCCCAGCCTGGGCCAGGTCGACGAGTTGTTTATCTTGATGTCTGAGGCCATTCCAGACACTGCACATGTAGACTGAGAGCGTGAGGGGCTGGGGCATCCCCCACCCCGTCCTCCCTGCCCTCCCTCCCATCCCCCCCAGGGGCTGTGGGGATGACTAAATACGTCACTTGAAGGCCAGAGAGGCCAATGGCCCAGGGGCGGAGTCCGGGGTTCCCATGGAGGCCCCGCTCCTGCTTGCTTTGAGGGGCCTTTGCTTGCACTCCCTCTGGAATGAATCGCCCCCTCTCAGCCCCTCCAAGCTCAGGGCTTCCACACCTCGCCCTCAGACAACTGGAGACGCCTCATCCGTTCTTCCTGCCCTGCTCTCTCCCTCCCCGCTTCATCCATCCTATGGGAAACTGCCAAGCTGAGCTTCCCGGGCCTGGACCTTGCCCTTGCCAGCCTGCGCCCTTGCCAGCCTCCAGCCCAGCAATCTCCCCAGCTGCCCAGGTGTCAGCCTGCTGCAGCCATCTTGGCCCTTTGTCCAGAGGGTCTGCTGGGCCAGCAATGTGCTTTCCCCCCTGAAATCTCCTCCTCCTTTTCTCTGATTGTCTAAAGGGCATTTCAAGCCCCACCTTGGTGAGCACCCCACCTCTGTTCCCCCCTTCCTTTCCAATGCTCTGTGGCTGGACACCCATGCAGTATGGTGGTAAAGAGGAGAGCTGTGGGGTCTATGGCCCAGTTCTACCTCTCTGAGTAAGTGGCTTTCATCACTGAGTGATTCAGTTTCTCTACCTGGAAAAGGGGCTGGGATTTAGCTCAGTTGCTAGAGCGCAGCTCTGCAGTCTCTGAGGTCCCGAGTTCGATTCCCAGCACTGCAAAAATGGGAGAAGGATGTGGCAACCCATTCCCAAGGCAATCCTGAATCAATCTGCTATTGAAAACCCTGTGAGGGCCGGGCACTGTGGCACATGCCTGTAATCCCAGCTGCTTGGGAGGCGGAGGCAGGAGGATCGCAAGGAGACCAGAGGCAGTCTGTATAACTTAGTGAGACCCTGTCTCAAAACGTCAAAAAAAAATGGGCTGGGGGTGCATCTCAGTGGTCCAGCACTTGCAGAGCATGCAGGCGTGAGGCCCTGGGTTCAACCCCTAGTACCACAAAAACAAAACAAAACAAAAAAAAAAAAACCTATGAGGGTCACTATGAGCTGGACATGACTCAACGGCACCTAACAACAACAACCTGGAAAAGGGGACTATGGATGATACTTTCCTTGAAAAGTGACTTGGAGGAGTCATTGAGAGATAAGCTGTGACGATATGCAGCGTGGCTGTGGAGGTGACAAAAGGCATCGTTGAATGTATCCATTGGCCCACCACCCAGCACGCATGTACTGAGCCCTACATTTTTGTCAGGTTCTGAGCTGGTTGCTAGGGCACAGAGGCGGAGAGCTCCCTCCTTGTGCTCCAGGAACCCTCCTTCAGGCAGAGGAGAGCAGCAGGTAAGGAGACGTGTGGGCGCTGGGTGGCGTGGGCATACAGGACTGTGACTATTCCGTGGGAGCAGAGGACCAGGAGTCACCCTTCTGCCTTGGGGACAACACCTGAGCTGGGTTACTCGGGCTGAGTTGCCCAGGTGGGCAAGAGGGAGGGCATTCCGCCCCAGCCTGATCCTAAACTCTGTGTGGTTGCAGACGACACTGAGCGTCTCTGTGCTCCCTCTAGTGCCTGCCACAGGGCCCTACACCCTGCAGGAATTATTATCACTAAGGTTGGTGATGCACAGAGGTGAAAGAACCAACTAGTTTCATAACTTTTCTGCGCCTCATTTTCTGCATCTATAACACAGTGGAAATAATCGTTCCTTCTTCATGGTGTTGTGGGGATTCTGGGAGTTATTAATGCCGTGCACAACTGAGTGCTGAATGAATGGGTGAATGAATAAGTTTTCTCCTGTCTGTACCTTCATTGGTGGCCACTCAGTGGTTCAGTAAGGAAGTTTGTTGTTGTTGTTGTTAGGTGCCGTCGAGTCGGTATCCGACTCATAGCGACCCTCATAGGTTTTCAATGGCTGACTGTTTCGGGATTGCCTTGGGAGTGGATTGCCAGGTCCTGCTCCCATTTTTGCAGGGCTGGTATGCATGTGCATGCCGGCGACTCCCGTCCTCAGGAACCACCACCTCTGGGCCTTCACGGTTTCCCGCTACCTTCTCAACTTGAGCGTTTAATTCATTTACGTTCATCTTTCATTTGCTATGATATGGAAAGGCATTCAATGCTGTACATGTCAGAGCTCAGGTTGATATGATGCCACACTCTGCGCCCCTCCTACTCTACTCGCCCCAACCCCCGCAAACACCAGGTGGAAAATTCAAACCTTCCTGTTGACTTGTGTGTCCCATGACATCCCCTGTTTATGTCCGTAGCTGGTCTCCAATTTTAAAGTTCTTGAGATAGGGGGTGGGGGCCCCATCGGCCTTCTTCACCACCCCGGAAGCTCTGAGGCAAAGGCTGGGCGGCCCCCGCCCCCGCAGACTCTGGGCAGCCCTTCCTTTGAGCTCTGCCTGGAGCAGGGGTGGGGACGGTTTGGGAGGGTGACGTGGCGGAAGGAGAACCGAGCAACAGCCAGGGTGGCATTGGAAGGAACCTCACAGATCTCTTCGTCCTTTGGTCCTCACACAAAGTCTTCTCTTGGGCAATAAAAATGTTGTCTAATTCAGTAGGCACCCAGAAGCTGGTGGGCTGGGATTTGGCTCAGTTGGTAGAGCACAGCGCTGCAGTCTCTGAGGATCCGGGTTCGATTCCCAGCACCACAAAAATGGGAGGACATGGCAATCCACTCCCAAGGCAATCCCGAAACAATCAGCCATTGAAAACCCTATGAGGGTCGCTATGAGTCAGACGAGATTGGAAGGCACCTAACAACAACAACAACAAAGTGCCTGGTAAAAGAGGTTTTCCTGGGAGGACGTGGGTGCCCGTGGGGAGCTGATGTTTGCCTTCTGCTCTGAGTCCAAGCGTCCCGTGCCCTCAGCCCTAAGGATGTGGTTGTAAGAAAGTGACGGGGAACCAGGCTAGGGCCAGAAAAGCTGCCAAGGCCAAGGCCACTCAGAGACTTGGCATTTCCTCCAAAAGGACAAAATTCCCACAGTGGTTGTTCTTGCCACTATTAGTTCTTTGAGTAGGAAATGGAATCAGTGTTTTCTTTTTTAAAAGAATTGCCACCTTGTCATTTTTGTAAATGAAGAAACTCCTCCCCTAGGTATTGAGGGATTTGCTCCACTAACGGGTTTGAGGTCCTGCCGTCTGATCGCAGCCTCTTTTGCTTCCTTGCCTTCCCAGTACCACCCACTGGTTTGGGTTGTGTGTGGAATGAGTTTCTGTAAGCAGAATCCTGGCTTATCCATCCCAGGGACTTCCAAGTTTTCCAGAGATCTGCAAGGAGTAAGGGCTGGGATTTAGCTCAGTTGGTAGAGCGCTGCGCTGCAGTCTCTGAGGTCCCGAGTTCAATTCCCAGCACCGCAAAAATGGGAGCAGGGCCTGGCAACCCACTCCCAAGGCAATCCCGAAACAGTCAGCCATTGAAAACCCTCTGAAGGTCGCTATGAGTTGGATACCGACTCGACGGCACCTAACAACAACAGCAAGGAGTGAAACTGGGAACCACCGGTCCTCTCCAGCCCAGATGGTCCCACTGCTCTGTGTTGGCTTCCTGAGCTGGACTTTGGTATTTCTAGAGCCTGGGGTGTCTGGACAGGCACCCAGAAGCTGCTATGGACTCCAGTCTGGCCTGGCCCCAGGTCCAGGGTAGTGCCCTGCCCCACCCTCCTGCATGCACTATTGCATGAAGGGCTGAGCAGGAAAGCCCTGAGCTGGGAATCAGGTCATTCCACGGAGCCCCAGCTCCTCCATAAACTTGCCGGAGACCATGGGCAAGTCACTTAGCCTCTTTCGGTCTTGCCAAGCCCCTTGCTTCCTGCTTCCGAGGCTGTGCGCCACATCTGGGTAGGTTTCCCAGTCCTGGGAGAAGGTGGAGTCAGCCCCAGAGGTGGAGAGGGGAGATGCCAGGCCCAAGGTGTGCTTGAAGCTGGAGGTTCTCAATAGAGAACCCTGCTCACCCGGGGCAGATTTGAAATGGCCTCCTTCCCAGCACGAGAAGGCAGAAGTGCTCAAAAACAAACAAACAACAACAACAACAACAACAAAAACAAGCTTGGAGGGAACCCCTAGGGGTGAGGGGCTCTTGCTGGTTGATTTGGGTTCTTTCCTGGCTTTGTCATTGGCTTGCCACGCAGCCTTGGCAAGTTACCTGCCCTAAGCCTCTGGACCCCTTTGGGAAGCCAAGGGGCTGGTTAGCAAAATGAGGGACTGCGGACTCAGCCTTGTTGTTGTTGTTAGGTGCCGTTGAGTTGGTATCCGACTCATAGTGACCCTCATAGGGTTTTCAATGGCTAATTGTTTCGGGATTGCCTTGGGAGTGGATTGCCAGATCCTTCTCCCATTTTGTGGTGCTCAGAACCTCAGAGACTGCAGTGCAGCGCTCTACCCACTGAGCTAAATCCCAGCCCTGGAGTCAGATTTACAGCATTGAGTATCAGCCCTCTCCCCCAATAAGCGAGTTATTTAACAGCTGCGAAGCTCAGCTTCATAATCTATAAAATCAGAACATCACAGCATTGATCTCAGAGTGTTTACTGTAAACGTCTAAAGAAATGATCCAGGTGCAAAATAAGATGCAGCAGGTATTTTTTAACCACCATTCTTACCGTTGGGGTGGAGTTTGAGGATTCTGGGGTCACAGAGACAGGCTGGGTTGGGTGTCCTACCCAGAATAGCCAGCAGATGGTGCTGTGTCAGAACAAATCTCCCAGCCTCTCCATGGCCGGTGTTTTGCAGGAACCTGGGGGGGTCTCAGGAGCTGGAGCACATGAGATGGAAAGGGCTCTGGACAGGGGGGCACTGGACTTTCCCACCCCTCCATTCTCCCTCCCACGGTTGCCTCCTCCCCGCCGACCCTCCCCGGGAGGGGCACGAGCAATATGCCGGCTGTGTCTGGCGTGGTGGGGAAGCCAGCTTCCTGACTCTCTGCGGGAAGGAGTTCAGGCTGTGGCTTCCTTGGTGGCCCTCACGGTGCTCTCCCAGCCTTCCCCAACACTCGTTTGCCTAGGTGGACAGAGAGGGGAGCAGTGGCAAGAACCTAAGCCATGACCCCAGAGAGGGGCCACTCCCAGGCATGGGCCAGGTGCTCTGGGGACCCACCGTGCATGAGTGCCCCACCCCCAGGCAGCCTGCTCAGGCTCCGACATCAGGGGCTGGGGGCAAGAGGACCTCCGGAGGGCTTTCCCTGCAGGCTCAATTAAGGCCCCACGTGGTGCTACCGGAAGCTCCTCTTATCTTTCAGATCCTCAGCCTGAAATCCCCACAGGGCTGTGCAGAGTCCCCTTGGCTGCTGTTCCTAGAGACTTCTGGGAACGGAGGAAGCAGAGGCGCCCCTCGGCAGCCCCCACCCAGCTCTGCCTCTCCCGCCTCCTTTCTCCAAGCGTGCTCAGGCCCCTACCGACCCCACAGACCTGGGCCTGGACTGAGCACCCAGCTTTCTCTGAAGGAGCCCTGCCATCTTCTTCCACAGAAAGGCAGCCCTGGGAGGGACCCCAAACAGCTGAGGGGCCCCAAAGCAACAGAGGAGCCAAGAAGCTGGGGATCTCCCAGATGGCCAGAGTCACTTTCATTCCTTTGTTGTTGTTGTTGTTAGGTGCCATCGAGTCGTATCCGACTCATAGCGACCCTCATAGGGTTTTCAATGGCAGATTGTTTTTCAGGATTGCCTTGGGAGTGGGTTGCCACGTCCTTCTCCCATTTTTGCGGTGCTGGGAATCGAACTGGGGACCTCAGAGACTGCAGCGCGGCGCTCTACCAACTGAGCTCAATCCCAGCCCCTTCATTTCTTTAGACCAAAGCATATATATTTAAAACAAAAAAGGGCAAATAGAGTTACAAAAACTGCTTGTCGTTGTTGTTAGGTGCTGTCGAGTTGGGTCAGACTCATAGAGACCTGTGTACAACAGAACAAAACGCTCCCTGACACTGTCACATGCCTGGCACTATTGTCAACGCTTCTCTGCTATTCCTTGGGTGTTCAATGGCGGGTTGTTATGGGAGTGGATTACCGGGTCCTGCTCCCTAACTTGCAGCACCTGGTATTCCCAGGTGGTCTCACATCCAAGGATTAACAAGGCTGACCCTGCTTAGCTTCTGCAGGCAGATGGGATTGGGTGCCAAGGTGCTATGGGTGCAGAAGCAAAGACAGCAGCTTCATTAAAATTATTATGACAAATTAATACTTTTCACTTATAAAACATGGTGATGACCTTTTATAACTTTCTTTGGAGATGGAGTTTAAAGTCTAGACTAGGGGCCCTTCATAAATGTGAGGCCCAGAGCCAAATGGCCCTTTTCCTCTTTTCCTGGCAATCCACTCCCAAGGCAATCCCGAAACAGTCAGCCATTGAAAACCCTATGAAGGTCACTATGAGTTGGACACCAACTCGATGGCACCTAACAACAACAACAACAACAACCACCCCAGAGGTCAAGACTCAAACCATCTGGGGCTGGCTGGGTGGGTCAGGACAGAAACCTGGCAGGGAACCTTGGGAAATCTCTACCCTCTGAATTCTAGAATCACAGAACATCAGGCCCAGAAGGGCGCTCGGTCATCAGCTGGCCCGAGTTCTCTCATAGATGGGGCCCAGGAAGGGGAAGTCATGTGATCAAAAGGCTCAGCAAGTGAGAGGCAGGCCCAGGCCAAGGACCCAGGGCTTCTGACTCCCAGGCTACTGCTGTTCTAACTTCATTCTAGTGCGAGTGGAAAAAGAAACACCCAGCAAGATTTAGGCCAGAACATTCCTTGCTCCCCTCTCTTCACCTAGGGCCACCTCTGCCCTCTTTTCTGATGCTTAACCCACGACCCCTGACCGCAATGACGACACAAAAATTCCTTTCATCTGCTGCCATTGCTATTTGGACATCTGGTTTTATCTAAACACTGCCACAATCTAAAAAGGACATCATGCTCCCAAGGGGTAGAAATGGCCATAGGAGGAATGGGTGTGTGGGGGGAGGCAGGGCACTGTTGCTAGGCAACCAACTTCCTCCGTTGTCTTGGTAACAGCCCCATCAGAGGAAGGCTGTGTGCAGAGTGTGTGCCTATGAGGCTCCAGTCTTTTTAGCACCAGCTGGCGGGAGCCACCTCCTCCCCCATTGCACACTGCCTCCTGCGCATATGGGAGGCCCCCAAAATGTGACTAAGACCCTTTCTTGCCTTCTCCATCTTCCCCATCAGAGAATTCCATCCTTGGCAGCCAGGTGGTCAGCCTTTCTGATCATAACATCCTTGAGCCTGGTCCTTCCACCCAGCGGCTTGGTGGGGTCCCTGCTTCCTAGGGGCAGAGAGGAAGGAAGAAGAGGCCACCAACCAGGACGCCTGGGGGTTGCAGAGGCTGCCCCAGAACAGAGCTTCCTGCTGTTGGCCTTGGGGTGTCTGAAGAATCCGGAGACAGACATTCCTTCACTTCACAAACATCCAGTCAGGGCGGTTGACACACCAGGCACCCTGCCAGGCCCCAGGAGAACCGGGCATATGGGGGAGTCAGAGAAGTCAATGGAGACTCACGTCCAGGTGGCTGTGTCCAACAAGGAAGTGACCTCAGAAAAGCCAGGGAGGCAGAGAAGAAAGGCATCTTGTCCGTGGCTGGAGGATGGAAGGAGGGAAGCTGTATAATGCACCCCAACGTATCATGTCCCACTCCCCAAAGCCTCAGGCAGCACCTAATGAGGCAGAGAGAATGTCACAGATATGATTAAGATTCTTTTTTTTCTTTCTTTCTTTTTTTTCTTTTATCTTTTTTTTTTTTTTTTTCGTGGTACTAGAGGTTGAACCCAGGACCTCACTCTTGCATGCTCTGCAAGTGCTGGACCACTGAGCTGCACCCCCAGCCCAGTTTTTCAGTTTTTGAGACACGGTCTCGCTAAGTTACGCAGACTGCCTCTGGTCTTGAACTTGCGATCCTCCTGCCTCTGCCTCCCGAGTCGCTGGGATTACAGGCGTGCGCCACCTCGCCAGGCTCAAGTTAAGATTCTTGAGACCGGAAGTGTCCCAGATCATTTGGGTGGCCCTGAGCATAAAAGCACACAGTGGATAGAGGCAGGAGGGCCAGAGAGGAGCTGTGATGATAGAAGGGAGAGGTAGGACTCAGGTGAGGAAGGTTCCGAGTCAAAGGCACATAGGCTGCCAGCACGTTGATTCTGGCACCCTAAGGTTCATTTTGGTAGAGTGCTGTGCTGCAGTCTCTGAGGTCCCAAGTTCAATTTCTGGCACTGCAAAAATGGGAGAAGGACCTGGCAATCCACTTCTGAGGCAATCTCGAAACAGTCAGCCATTGGAAACCCTATGAGGGTCACTACGAGTCGGACATGACTCGAGGGCACCTAACAACAACAACAAGGTTCGTTTTGGACTTCTGACCTCCAGAACTATAAGAAAATTAATTTGTGCCATTGTAAGCCACCAAATTAGTGTCACTTTTTTACAGCAGCCATAGGAAACTAATAGGAGGTAGGAAGTTTCTTGGAGGTGGTGATGTCTTGTTGTTGTTAGGTGCCATCGAGTCAGTGTTCGACTCATAGCAACCCTACGTGCAACAGGCAAAACACTATTGTCAGTGCTTCTCTGCTATTCATAGGGTTTTCAATGGCTGATTGTTTCTTGGGAGTGGGTTTCTGGGTCCTTCTCCCAAGCCTACAGCCCCTGGGGTTCCTAGGTGATCTTCATCCAACTACTAACAAGGCCCCGCCCTGCTTGGCTTCCAAGATCTGATGGGATTGGATGCCACAGTGGTACAGTGATGTCTAGTAGAGTTTTAATAATTAGGAGTGAGCCCATCATTGGACAGAGCAATCATTTTGGGCAAAAGCCAGGAGCAAAACAGTTCCTGGCACTTTTGTGCCCCTAAGTGGTACAGTGAGGATTTTTATGGGGTCAGGGTGGGCAAAGCTGTCAGGAGTGAGGCAGGGATAGGGGTGGAGGACAGATTGTGCAGGGTCTTACAAGCCATGGGGAGAGAATCAGGAGGCCACCTGAAGTTATGCGCAAAAGGTGGCTGAATCATATTGGAATCTTAAAGGTCACTGAAGGGAGAAAGGGTGGCAGGGGCAGGCATGGAGGCAGAGACCACACAGGAGGCTGAGCAGTGACCCAGGAGGGAGGTGAGCACAACAGCCTCGGGCTGGGGAGGTAGCAGGCAGCAGGAGGCGGCTCAGCAAGGGCAGGTACTGTGACTATGGGCAGGCACAGGGTGGAGGGTCAAAGAACACAGAGGTTTGGGCTTTGCCAGTAGGTGGCGCCATTGGCCATACTTGGGAAGCTGTGCTGACTGGGTGGGAGACGTCAAGGAGACTGGACACGTAGATGGGTTTTGGAAGGGACACTCAGGGGTTTTTGCCCTAGAACTTAGGGCTGGTGGGAATAGTACTGAGCAGAAAACCCAACCTTTGGGGTGTTGAGCACCCCAAAGAAAACGCTCAAGAGGCAAGATGTTTACCTGGAAACCAGGGAGTCCCAAGTAGAAGACTATAGCTGCTTGGGCCTCAGCAGACCCTTGTCTTCTCCCTCAGCCAGCCGCCATCCCAGGAGCCCTCCCTTCCCAGGCCCAGCCAGAGGAGAGCACCGGAAGTGTGCTGAAATCCTGTGGATGCACTGGCAAGGCTGGGCACTGGCTGGGTCCTAGTCAACAGCCCTTCCCTTTTGCTCCCTTTAATTTGAGTTCCCTTTTAAAGCACAGCCAGGATCCACCCTGGACTTAGGGAGTAGGGAGAGCCATAGACCGCTGACCTCTCACATCTCCTGGTTCTCTCACTCTCAGGGAGAGTTGTTGTGAGTCATGTCCGACTCATAGCGACCCTTATAGGGTTTTCAATGGCTGATTGTTTCGGGATAGCCTCGGGAGTGGGTTGCCACATCCTTCTCCCATTTTTGCGGTGCTGGGAATCGAACTCAGGGCCTCCGAGACTGCAGACGGCACTCTACCAACTGAGCTAAATCCTAGCCTTCAGGGAGAGTGGGGGAGGCTAATTGTGGGACCCGGTCTTGGGTTAGATGCTATGAAGTCTCTGTGAGTAAATGGCCAGAAAACAGAAGGCAAAAAAGACACTTAGCTTTACAAGAAATCAGACAAATGACAATTAACTGCGAAACAGCCAGTGATGGTATTTGGCAACGCACAGGGGTGTAAATTGGTAAAATGTGTCAGGGGAGCTACATGAGAGTCTGTAGACTAAGCAATGTGTACTCCTTCCACCTAAGGAAATAAGCAGAGATGGGTGAAATTAAAGATTTATGTATAAAGGTGTGTGTTACGGCAGTGTTTAATCATTGCAAAAATAGAAACAATCTAACTATTCAACAACCGGGCAATAGCTGTGGACTTTAGGGCCTGTGTTAGTTACTTTTCTCATCACTGTGACTAAACGCTTGACAGAAACAACTTAAAAGGAGGAAAGATTTATTTTAGCGCATGGTTTCAAAGGGCTCAGTCCATCATTGCCGGGAGGGCATGGCAGAGCAGAGTAGTTCACACCGTGGCCAACAGGAGGCAGAGAGAGGGAACAGAAGCAGAGACAAGGGCAAGGTAAACCCCCCAGGATACACCCCCAGTGATCTACTTCCTTCATCTTGGTCCTACCTCCTATCTTTCACTAACTCCTAATGCCATCATATGTTGAATCCATCAAGGGATCAATCCTCATTAGATCAGAGCCCTCATGAGTTCATTGTCACTGGAAATATAATCACAGACACACCCCGAGATGTGCTTTACTAATTACCTGAGTTTTTCTCAATCTAATCAAGTCCACAATTAAGATTCACCATGATAGGGTCCCTTAAAGGAAGGCACATCATGAGACCCTAAAAAAGGTGATGTCTGCAAGAAAGAACTTTTACTAATGTAAGAAAATACTCATAAAATTAAATACTTACATCACACAAAATGGTCTTCATGATATAAACTCAGCTCTGGCAAAAACTGCAAAGAAACAAAGACAACATGCCAAGATGAAAGCTCAGTTGGCTGTAAATTTGGTGCTCTGAATTTGTCTTGCTTTTGCTTCTGTATAGTTTTCTAGGGCTGGGATTCAGCTCAGTTGGTAGAGCGCTGCGCTGCAGTCTCTGAGGTCCCAAGTTCGATTCCCAGCACCTCAAAAATGGGAGAAGGACCTGGCAATCTACTCCCAAGGCAATCCCGAAACAGTCAGCCATTGAAAACATTGTGAGGGTCGCTATGAGCCGGATACCAACTCCACGGCACCTAACAACAACCAACATAGTTTTCTGAATTTTCCACATGTTCTACAATAAGCAGATATTACTTTAACAAGCAGAAAAATGTTTGATTAATCAAAGAGTCCATTTTGCACTCAGGAGCTGTTTCGCTCATAAATCTGGGGCTTTTGAGAACATCTGAGAATCCCCTGTCCCCTAGACCCAAAGTGAGACAGTGAGTGAGTGACAACCAGTGACATCAGTGAGGTGGCACTCAAATAGGAACTGGTCACCTGCATGCCCCTGGCTCTGATGGGCACTGGGTGACTACCCAATACCCACAGGGAGTGACCTGGCCCTCCACATCTCCTCCTCGCTCTGCCCTGTCTCCTGTGGCAGCCAGTTGGCTCTTCACTGCGTCACAAAGTCCATCTTTTCATCCAGTCCATGAAGAGTGTGCCTTCTTGCTTTATACATGAGGAAACTGAGGCTCACAGAGGCTGAGTCAGCTGATAGGTGAGCGGCTCAAGGTCCCATAAGCAGGAAGGGGCAGAGCCTGGGTTTTTCCAGATCCTCTGACTCTGGGGCCAAAGAAGCGGCCCCCAGCGTGTGGGCCAAGGTCAGGCAAGGGCGCCCTCAGCAGCCATGGAGAGGGGGGACTGAGACTTTTTTTTTTCCCCCGGTATTGAGGGTTGAACCCAGGGCTTCGAACCTGCATACTTTGCAAGTGCTGGACTACTGAGCTGAGCCCACGAGCCCCTTTTATTTTTTTTAATTTTTTGAGACAGGGTCTCACTATTTATGCAGACTGCCTCTGGTCTCGAACTTGCGATCCTCCTGCCTCTGCCTCCCAAGCCACTGGGATTACAGGCGTGGACTGAGACTTTAAGCCAGGCCTGTCTGCCTCCAAAACAGGATGCCCAGCCGAGAGGGAGCTCACAGTGACAGGAGAAAATTGCACCATGGTAAGTCCCCAGGCCTACCTGGATGCATGGCGGGGACCTGGGGTCAGTAGGCAGCCCTTTCTACACTCCCCAGCCTGGCGCCAGCCCAGTGGTCCCTCCTTCTTCAAGCGCACCAGCCCAGAACTTTCGCTCTCCAGCATGGCCCCATCACTCTGGGCCTGATTCCCAAGCCTCTGTCTACTGTCAGTGACCCAGGGTGCCGTGGCCAGCCTTGTGGCGTTTCCAGTTGTCAGATGCTCTGAGAGCACTTTGCAAAAGAGCGCCACCTACAGGAAAGACTGTCAGCTCAGCTTGCGGGGATTGGCACACGGACTCTGGGTGGAGGGGCAGGTGCGTGACCTCCATGCCAGCTGATTTCACACCCTCCGTTTCCTCTCCTGCACTGCAGAGGTGAAGGGGGCTTCTGTAATAAAACCTCCCACCCAGGTGGCTGGGAGGAGTGAGTGCTGACGAGGCAGTCTGCCACCTTGTCCCCCCAAAGCTGTGTCCTCCATAGGCTGGAGAGGGTTTGAGTCTAGACCTCTCATTTTGGAAATGAGCAATGAAGGGACCCAGAAAATGAGCTCCCCCCACCAGCCAGTCCACAGTGGGACCGTGGAGGGGGGCCACATTTCCCCAAGGGGACAACTGCACAAGGTCCTGTGGGTGTGGGGTCTCTGTCTCTCTGTCTCTGTCTCTGTCTCTGTCTCTGTCTCTGTCTCTCTCTCTCTCTCTCTCTCTCTCTCTCTCTCACACACACACACACACACACACACACACACACACACCAGCAGAAATTCAGCTCTCAACCTCCATTTGGGTTCCAGAGAAGGGAGTGTGGAGAGGGTTTTTCAGGAATCAAGCAGACCTAAGGATGCTGGGGAGGTACGGTGGAGTGGGGAAGTTGTGGGCTGGGGGCATGGGGAGCTCTTGTATATGTCAACTCCAGGTGACCCAAAGCATTTATGACAAAGGCTGAGAGACCCTGGGGAACAAGCATCACATGTCAGCTTCTCATCTGCCCTCCCTGGGACCTTTGTCATTGAGATAATGCATGAGGTCGTGACCCTGCAGGGCGCACAGGAGCTCGAAGTTGCCTCTCCCTACCCAGCTCATCCTCAGGTTTGCCCAGTAAATGTTTACTGAGCATGGGCTCCATGCTGGCCACTGTTCTCTAGATTTTGTTTTGCCTACAGCATTTGCCGAAGAAAAAACAATAAAATGGAGCGCTGGGCGCAGTGGCGCACCCCTGTAACCCCAGCAGCTCGGGAGGTGGAGCCGGGAGTGTCGCAAGTTCGAGACCAGAGTCAATCTGAGTAACTTAATGAGACCCTGTCTCAAAAAGTTTAAAAAAAAAAAAAAGGGCTGGGGGCGCAGCTCAGTGGTCCAGCACTTGCAAAGCATGCAGACGCGAGGCCCTGGGTTCAACCCCCAGTACCGATTAAATAAATAAATACAATGCAATACAATACAATAAAATGGCAGATTTCCTCTGCCCACTGCAGGTAGAGCAGCAGCCTTGTTCCAGAATTAAGAGCCTTTGAGGCATTCACTTTAGAAGTTCTGGTGATCTCTCTCAAGGTGCCGTCAGAGACCCCGAGTCTGAATGATTCGCAGCACGTCAGCGGATTCCCAGGAGGCTCCTGGTTGGCTGAGATCGGATCTCCGCGCAGATAAGGGAAGAGGTGATTACCAACCAGGGTCCACCAGTAGAGCCGAAGGGACAGATGGGAAGCAGAGGAGACGGCCTCCAGGGTGCTAAGATGCTCTCAAGGCCTTTCTTGTCCAATCCTTTGGTTCTCCGGGCCTCCGTTTCCCGGTTGGTGCAGTGATCTCTGAGGTTCTCGCAGGGAGCAACCCGGAGATAGGATCCGCGCTCCCCATCACCTCCCCTTCTGGAGCTGTAGTTTCACAGAGTGTCCACCAGAGGGCGGGATGGCCACATCCTTCGTCCCACTCCACGGGGCTCGGAGGACCCTGTCGCCCAGACGCTCACCCAGGCACGAGGGATTGGGACTCCTGGCATCTGTCATTTGGTAAGCAGATGTTGAGACAGAGTTGGGAGTGCAGAGGTTTCTTGCGGCTTTCCACCTGTGAAGGTAAACAAGGGCAGAAGAAAGAGGGGGGGCCAGAGGGAGGCCAGAGGGGGCGCTCCACGGGTCTGCAGGTCGCAGATCTTCCAGCCCAGCCCGGACCCCTGGAGCTGGGCTGCATCTGCCGAGTTCCGCGGGGGCTGAGATGGCCAGGCCCTTGCTCGCTTGTCGCAGGCAGTCACTGCCCTGGGGCTGCCTGGGAAGATCCGGACGTCAAAGGCAAAAGACACAAGGGGCTGGAGGCTGTCCGCTGACCGTCCCTCCTGGTGGAGACCTGCAAGACCTTTCTAGAAGGAAGGTAGGGCAGCCTCCAGCGGGCAGCCTGCCTCCCTCAAAGCACGGCCCTCCACCCATAGCCGTCTTCCTCTTCTCTGGGTGGGGCCATCTGGGCCCCTCTCTGGCCCTCCTCCCGGGATGCCCCTCTTCTGGGTCCAGCCTCAGGACATGAGGGCGGACTGCCAGCACCTGCTGCTCTTCTTGCTGAAGAGTTCGTATGATGGAAGAGGCCCACAGCCTGAGGTCCCCGACGAAATCGGTTCCAGCCCTGTCATGCTCTCAGACCCACTGTCATCCCAGCGGCTCCGGAGGTGGAGGCGGGAGGGTCGCAAGTTTGAGACCAGAGTCAGTCTGCATAACTTAGCGAGACCTTGTTTCAAAAAGTAAAAAAATGGGCTGGGGACGCAGTTCAGTGACCCAGCACTTTGAAGCCCTGGGTTCAACCCCCAGTACTGCAAAAAAAAAAAAAAAAAAAAAAAAAAAAAAAAAAAAAAAAAAAAAAAAAAAAAAAAAAAAAAAGAAAGAAAGAAAGAAAGTGAAAAGATGTATAAAGACATTTCATTCAAGTAATAACAAAAACAGAGCTGGGATGTTGCTGTTGTTGTTAGGTGCCATCAAGTCAAATCTGACTTACAGTGACTCTATGCACAACAGAACCAAACACTCCCCAACACTGCCATGCTCAGCATTGTTGTTGTTGTTAGGTGCTGTCGAGTCGGTATCCAACTCATAGCGACCCTCATAGGGTTTTCAATGGCTGACTGTTTTTTGTTTTGTTTTGTTTTGTTTTGTTTTTTTGGGGGGATTGCCTTGGGAATGGATTGCCAGGCCCTTCTCCCATTTTTGCAGTGCTGGGAATTGAACTCGGGACCTCAGAGACTGCAGCGCAGCGCTCTACCAACTGAGCTAAATCCCAGCCCATGCCCAGCACTATTCATAGCATTTTCAATGGCTGTTTCGGGATTGTTTTGGGAGTGGGTTGCCAGGTCCTTCTCCCTTTTTTGTGGTGCTAGGGATCAAACCCAGTGTCTCAGAAAGCACAGAGCAGCACTCTACCAACTGAGCTAAACCCTAGCCTCAGACTTAGGATAGCTATACTAACATCAGACAAAATAGCCTTTGAGTCAGAAATTGTTATAAGAAAATCAGGTGTGGTTGTACACACCCCAGTATTTAGGAGGCAGAAACAGTTGGCTTAAGAATTCAAGGCCAAACTGGGCTATACAGAGAGTTCAGGGCCAGCCTGAGTTACATAGTGAAACCCTATTTTAAAAAAAGAAAAGATTCTTACAAGAGACAAAAAAGAACATTATATATTCATAAAAGGGTCAATATATCCACAAGATAAAACAATGAGAAGCATAAACGCATCTAACAATAGAGCCCCAAAATACATAAATCAAGTATTGAGAGACTCCAAGGGACAAGGCAGCTCTATAATAAAGATTTCCATATCCCACTTTCCATAATGCATAGAACAACTAGATGGAAGATCAATAAGGAAATGAAGGACTTGAACACCACCATAAACTGAATAGATTTACTACGACTTAAACATTCCCACCAAAACTCATGTTGAAATTTAATCCCATGGTGAAGTATTAGTTAAGAGGATGGAAATTTAATTTGACTGTGGTATTTGGAGGCGAGACCTTTGGGAGATAATTAAGGTTAAATGGAGCCATAAGAGTCAACAGTAATCCAATGGAACTGTGACTTTCTGAGAAGAGGAAGAGAGACTTGAATTAGGACATTCAGTCCCTCTCACAATGTGACTTCACTGGCAAGAAGAGGCTCACCAGAGGCAGCCACTTGATTTGAACTTTTTCACTGTCAGAACTATGAGCCAGAAAAAAAATCTCTTTTCCTCATAAATTACCCAGTCTGTGAGTATTCAGTTATAGCAATAGAAAACAGACTGAGACAAGATCTGACAGATACCCAACAAATGGAGCATATACATTTTTCTCAATTTGCACATGGGAAATTCTCCAGATCAGGCCACAAAACAAGTCTCGATAACTTTTAAAAAAATTAACTCATCCATAGTTCTTTCTCTGATCACAGTGAACTAACACCAGGAACAATAACAGAAGGAAATCCAGAAAACTGACAAATATGTGGCAACCAAACACTATGCTCTTAAACAACTGCTGTGTCAAAGAAAAAGATCAACAGAAAAATGAGAAAATTGTAAAATACTTAGAAACAAAGCAAAACCACAACATGCTAGAAATTCTAAGATTCAGAGAAAGCATTGTTTAGAAATTTACAGCTATAGGTGCCTACGTTAAATAAGAAGAAAGCTCTTGAGTCCATGACATTACTCCTTAAGGAACTGGACAAAGAGGAGCAAAGTAAACCCAAAGCAAGAAGAGGGGAGGAAAAAATAAAGATGAGAGTGGAGATAAACAAAATAGAGCACAGAAAAGCCATAGAGAAAACCAATGAACCCAAAAGTTGGTTCTTTGAAATCAACAAAATTGACACATCTTTAACTAGATTGACTAAAAAAAAAAAATAGATAGGACTTAAACTACTAAAATCAGAAATGAAATTGGGGCTATTATTACTAACCTTAGAGAAATAAAGATTATGAGGGAATATGAATACACACACATATATATAAAAACCCTAAATAATCTAGGTAAAATCACCAAATTCCTATGAAGACATAAGCTACAAAAACTGACTCAAGAAGAAATAGAAAGTCTGCAACACCTACTAAGAATTCAAGAGTGGCACACAGCTGTAAGCCAAGCACTTAGGAGGCTGAGACTGAAGAATCAAGAGTCTGAGGCCATACCAAAACTCTGTCTCAAAACAAAACAAAACAGGAAGAAATTCAACAACTGGAAAAAAGAAATCTCCTAACAAAGAGAAGCACAGGACCAGGTGGCTTTACTGTTGAATTCCACCAGTCTTTTAAAGAAGAATCAAAACCAATCCTTTTGAAATTCTTTTAAAAAGAGAGAGAGAAGTGCTGGGCGGGGTGGCACACGCATATAATACCAGTGGCTGGGGAGGCGGAGGCGGGAGGATTGCAAGTTCGAGACCAGAGGTAGTCTGTGTAACTTAGTGAGACCTAGTCTCAGAAAGTAAAAAAAATGGGCTGGGGGCACAGCTCAGTAGCCCAGCACTTGCAAAGCATGCAGGCTCAAGGCCCTGGGTTCAATCTCCAGTACAGCAAAAAAAAAAAAAAAAAAAAAAAAAAAGGGAGAGAGAGAGAGAGAGAGAGAGAGAGAGAGAGAGAGAACTTCCTAACTCATTCTATATGGTGAGCATTTCCCTGATGCCAAATCCAAAGATATCACAAAAACAGCTGGGCACATACCTTTAATCCCAGTGACTCAGGAGGTGGAGTCAGGAAGATGGAGCGTTTGAGGCCAGAAGCAGCCTGAGTAACTTATCAAGACCCTGTCTCAAAATAAAAAATAAAAAATGGGCTCAGGTGCACCTTGCAAAAATATGTGTGAGGCCCTTGGTTCAACTCCACAGTGCTGGAAAAAAATCACACGAAAAAAGGAAACTATAGGCAATACCCTTTATAAATATTGTTGTTGTTGATGTTAGGTGCTGTGGAGTCGGTATCCAACTCATAGTGACCCTGCGTACAACAGACAAAACACTATTGTCAGTGCTTCTCTGCTGTTCATAGGGTTTTCAATGGTGGATTGATTTTGGGGAGTGGGTTGCCAGGTCCTTCTCCTAAACCTACAGCACCTGGTGTTCCCAGGCGGTCTCCCATCTAAGGATTAACCAGGCTCAATCCTGCTTAGCTTCTGAGATCTGACAGGATTGGATGCCACAGGGCTATGGCTGCAGGCTTATAAATATTAGACTCTCTGAATTATAAATAATTGTATATTTACTGTTGAATATGGGAGCAGGATACTGCGACTTAGCACTTATGAATTACTCTTTAATAAGTGTTGTTTTCAATACTCAAGTAAAAGAACTCAATTATACATGGCCTTGACATGCCTAGCCTCAGAGTTGTATGGAATTGTCTAGGGGACAATTTCACAGCAGTGAAATCACTCAAGTTTTCTGCCAACATTTTGTGTCTTAGTAGGTCCAAAATTATCAGTGATGACAAAGTCACTGGAAGGGTGGAAGCAATAGAACTTGGGATACTCAACTCCATCACTCCTTCTAAAGCAACGGGTTAGATCTCATCACTGGTCTCTATTTCAGGCATTTTCTCCACTTTTTGCAGAAGCAAGACTTTAGAAGGAACAAGGAGGATTGAGAAATGGGGGTAGGGGTGACCTCAGGGTGAACAGCCCAACTTTAATAGTCCTGGAAAGAATTATAATAACACCAATAATACTAATTGTTGTTGTTAGGTGCCATTGAGTCAGTATCCGACTCCTAGCGACCCTCATAGAGTTTTCAATGGCTGATTGTTTCGGGATTGACTTGGGGGTGGATTGCCAGGTCCTTCTCCCATATTTGCAGTGCTGGGAATTGAACTCGGGACCTCAGAGACTGCAGCACAGCACTCTACCAACTGAGCTAAATCCCAGCCCAATAGTACTAAAGAATGGAAATAATATAGATTGGCTAGAAAATTCATGTAATAGTACAGACAATCTAAAAAGATAGTTCACTACAGAAAAAGTTTTGATCTTAAACATAATTGGGACCCAAAGATAGATAGAAAAATATTACTGTAAAAAGACAAGCAAGTGGAAGAGAAGTCTCTGGTGGGGGGATGGGATGGGGGTGAGGAAGTGCACAGGAGGGTAAGGGAACTTATCTGTGTAATGTACAACAAAATGCATATATGGAAATGTCACAATGAAATGCATGTCAGAATGAATCACATTAAGTTATACATTAAAAATTTCCAATAATAAAAAAAAAGAAGATGCTTCCCAAACACAGTGACAATGTTTAAGGTGAGAAAACGTTGAATTGGAAAGTTTTGGCTATGGAAATGTCACCAAGGAGCTGCTGGCGTCCTCTTGCTCTACGTGAATGGAAACTGTGGGTAGGCAAGGAGAAGCTCTTCAAGTGCTGGTCGGTGGCAGCATCTGCATCCCCGACCGTGTGACAGGAGTGAGAGGTAACAGTAGGCGGATGGGAGCAGCAGCAGCAAGTGGAGTGTTGCAGGGTTACAGATCTTAGGCAGGCCGAGGAGGTTAAGATTCCTCCACCTTGAACAGTAGCTGGTGTTGCAGCTTCTGGGCAACACTGGGTGTTGGGATCCTCAGTCCTAGACAGCAGCCAGTGCTACACCTCCTGGGCCTACGGTGTCTGAGACCCTTCATCCTGAAGACTCAGCCGCTCTCTGGGACTCTTCCAGTGACCAGGGTCTACAGATTCTTTTTTCTGGCTCCTTGGAACCCTTTCTATCTTCCACCATCCTTGTTTTTCCTGCCTGTTTGCTCTCTTGAACTGTTCGCCTGCCTCTTATTGCCATGGCCGCTGTCACTGTGGCCACTGATCATGGGGCAGCCATCGTGGCCCTTCTGTTGCTGCTGCTTCTGATGCTGCCAGTTGTTGATCTTGCAGCCTCACCTCTTCTTCAGCTCTCCAGCAGCCAAGCACTTTGCTATTTCTGCGGTTTGGTGTTCTGGCTGCTCTGCTGTCTCCGTCACTGCTGCTCTCCTGTCTCTGCTGTCCCTCACTGCTGCTGTCACTGCCATTCTGATGTCTCTGCTGCTTCTTTTTTTGTGTTACCAGTTTAGCCAACACTACCAAAAGTAAGCAAACTATCGTGAGAGAAGCCTTTTACTGGGCCTGATGTTGTAACACCAGGGGACAGCCCAGGAAGGCATCTCCTAGGCAGCTCGCTAAGTGAGCTGAGCAGCCTGCTTATATAACCAAAGAAAGGGAATTTACACCAATCACAAGAAACGCCTCATGCAAACGAAGGTTTACATTTGCACCAATCACAGCCTATTCCCTCTGCACCAGTCAGAGCAATCCCTCTGCTGGAGGACCAGGAGAAGTTTTCCCCCTCTGGCCTGGAGTGGTCACAGGGTCACGTAGAGTCCACTAAGGCTTGTGATGACAAAAAGTCCAGTGCAAATTGCAAACCGTTTAAAACAACCATAGCTAGAGCGGCACCTTCAGGAACTAGAGTTGTGTTGCTGCAGCAGTTGTTACATGGCTTCCTCGAGTCCTCTATAAGGTGTTCAAAACCATTGGGGCTGGTATAAGGGTGGTCTGGGATGTAGCTCAGTTGGTAGAGCACTGCGCTGCAGTCCCTGAGGTCCCGAGTTCAATTCCCAGCACCGCAAAAATGGGAGAAGGACCTGGCAACCCACTCGCAAGGCTATGCCGAAACAGTCAGCCATTGAAAACCCTATGAGGGTCGCTATGAGTCGGATACCAACTCGATGGCACCTAACAACAACAACAACAAGCGAGCTGCTTGACCGAGAGCTGTCTATTCAAAGCAGCCAGTGTAGCAAGGGAGAGTCTAACAGCTGCCAATGAGGGAGTCGTATTGCCCCATTCCCCAACACGTGTGGTTATCTACAGGAGAATAAACGTTGGAAGGCGTGCTTACAGAAACAAACAAACAAACAAACAAAAAACTTATCATTAATATCAATATTGATTTTAATAATATTTAAAAATGCTTTTGTGCTCCCTTCAGCAGCACGTATACCAAAATTGGAATGATACAGAGAAGATCAGCATGGCCCCGTGCAAGGATGATACTCGAATTCATGAAGGGTTCCATATTTTTACCTTATGTTCTCTCTCATGTGTGGGAGCTGAATCATATTTAACAGAAGAAAAAACCTATACATAAGTAGACGTATAAAAATGCACAGTTAAACTTAGCAAAGAAGGGAAAATATAAAGAGTAGAAAGAAGGAGCATGCAGCTGTAGCCCTGTGGCATCCGATCCCGTCAGATCTCGGAAGCTAAGCAGGGTCAGGCCTGCTTAGTACCTGGATGGGAGACCGCCTGGGAACACCAGAAGCTGTAGGCTTGGGAGAAGGACCTGGCAACCCCCTCCCAAAAATCAATCTGCCATTAAAAACCCTATGAACAGCAGAGAAGCACTGACAATAGTGTTTCCCCTGTTGTACAGAGGGTCGCTATGAGTCGGATACCGACTTGATGGCACCTAACAACAACAACAAGAAAGAAGGAGGGAGGGAACTAGCAAAGGGAGGCTAAGATTGTGAAAGGTGGGATGGGGAGGAGAATCAATATAGAGGGATAAAGGGGAAGAAGATAATCTCAGTGTGGACAATGCAACTTCAGGAGTACATGGGAAAAATTGGGGACCATAACCCAAATAGGCTTAGGAGTTCCACTACATATTAGTCAAAAGTTTCCACAAGCTTTGTAAATTGATGGGAGTGTAACCAAAAGTGATGTAATAGTTGCATAATGGAAAAAGCCAATGCTGTATTACTCTGTACCCCACCAACATTTACCAATAAAGGGGAAAAAAACAGCAGCAACAATGAATAGATGGATAGATAGATAGATAGATACAAAGATGCTTTTAACAATGCTTAACACTTATGTAGTTGCTCCACGGAGCAATGGGTCTCCCCATTTGTCTCAGAAACATCTGAGAAACACTACTGATCCTGCACAAACAAAGCTGTAAACAGTATTGGAATTTCTGGAATTTAGTGTGAAATGGAATTTTTAGCATCCTTAACAAAATACCCTTCCAGTTAAGATCCTTCTATTTATTTATAGCTCTGATGTTTCACGTGAAAGTCAATTTGTGAAGTTAAAGTTAATTAAAAAGTATTCTCTAATCAATTATGAGCACAGATGTGCAAATGTGGCTTTACTACCTATTTAACAGGAATTTGAGATCAATTTTAATGTCATTCACAGATTTGCAGAAGCTATAACATTTGCTACTGTGACAGGCTAAGATTTAGAGGAGTTTTTTTATTTTTTTCTGTTTAAAACCATGTTGATGTAATTAAAACTAGTAATCCATTACTATTTTCCTTTTTTGTATTTTTAAATTTTATATTGGCATGCAAAAGCATATATATGAAATTCAACAAAGCAATACTTCCTGTGCTTGCGTTTCTTTCCTGCCGTTTGTATTATTTCCTTTACTACAAGGTCGTGACTAAGTGGGTTATCTGCATGGAAGGGGGATGGCCCCACACCAGACATGAGATGCACTCTTAAAACCGCTGACTCAGAGCGGTATTTACGTAGCGCCCTGCCCTTAGGAACCAAGTTGGCCAGATGCCCTATGCCTTTATGGCTTCTTTCTAGAACCTTCTAGACAGGATAAGAGTAACTTGCTTGGGCTCCGCTGGCGCACCCAGGCTTGGCTGATGATGGTTCCTTAGTCTTCCCCTCCCCTGGGCCTGGCTGCCTCCCCTGCCACGTGGTTCTTGGCGCACAGCCAGCAGGGAGGCGGAGAGCAGAGAGGAGCCTCTTGTGTTAATTGGTGCTAACGAATTCCTACAGCCCCTTCTTCCTCTGCGGCTGTGGGGAGGCAGCTGGCAACAGTGCCACGTCTGCATTCTGCATTCTAAAGCCAAGCAGCCGCCTTGCCCAACGCCAGGTGCCCTGCCTGGGTGAGGAGGGGGAAGGGGAGACAAAGGGTGTTAATGATGATTTTTTTTAAAAAGAAAACATGTGCCATAGCCCTTTCTCTGTGCCAGGATCTTTCCTGAACTGTTTTTACTCATTAACTCTCAACACAGAAGGTCCTATTAAGAATCGCTATTTTTGTAGGTGAGACGCAGCTACTGCTTTGAGTGCTTAGTCTGTGCTTTTCCCTCTACCTAGCCAGGGACCTGGGCTGGGATTTAGCTCAGTTGGTAAAGCACTGCTCTGCAGTCTCTGAGGTCCCGAGTTCAATTCCCAGCACTGCGAAAATGGGAGAAGGACGTGGCAATCCACTCCGGAGGCAATCCCGAAACAATCAGCCGTTGAAAACCCTATGTGGGTCACTGAGTCGGACAGGACTCAACAGCACACAACAGGGCTGGGATTTAGCTCAGTTGGTAGAGCGCTGCCCTGCAGTTTCTGAGGTTCCAAGTTCAATTCCCAGCACCGCAAAAATGGGAGAAGGCCCTGGCAATCCCCTTCTGAAGCAATCCCGAAAACAGCCATTGAAAACCCTATGAGGGTTCCTATGAATGGGATACCGACTCGATGGCACCTAACAACAACAACAGCCAGGGACAGACCTGCGATGGGTGTCTACATTTGACAGAGCAGGAAGCTGGGGCCCAGAGAGACTACACAATTCAACCAAGGTCACACAGCTTGGATGAGGCAGGGTTTAGGCTTCCTTTGGCCGATTTTAAAGACCTACCCTTTTTGTTTGTTTTGTTCATTATTATTATTATTATTTTATTTTTTGCATGACTGAGGATTGAACCCAGGCCCTCACACATGGGAGACAAATGCTCTGCCACTGTGCTACACCTCCAGCCCCTAGGCTTAGCTTCTAGATCACCAGCCTACACATCGTCTCTGAAGGAGCTGCCCCTGAAAATCTGCCCTCTGGTCCTGCACGCACCAAGGAGGAGGCGCCTGCAGAGACGCCCGCCTCTCTTCTCTTCTGCAGCCTCCACATCTCGTGGCCCCAAATGCTTTGCTTCCCTAGCCTGACTGACTTTCCTTCCCCGGCCTGGAGCTAAAGACAAATTATAAGAAGGAAAAAAATCCTATACAAAGGTCGGATCATAATAAAAGAGAAAAAAAAAAAAAAAAAAAAAAAGCTAAGAATGGTATTTTTATAGATGGTCTAGAAAATGCATGTAATAGTTCTGACAAGGTAAAAAGAAAGTTCACTACAGAAAAAGTTTCTATCTTACACAGAACTGGAACCCAAGGATATATAGAAAAATATTACCATAAAAAGACAAGTAAATGGTAGAGAAGTCTTTGATGAGGGGTGGGAAGGGGGGAGGAAGTGTACAAGAAGGTAAGGGGGAACCTATATGAATAATGTGCAACAAAATGCATTTATGGAAATGTCACAACGAAAAGCATATCAGAATGAATCACATTAAGGTGTACATTAAAAATTTCCAAAAAAAAAA
Source organism: Pedetes capensis (assembly GCA_007922755.1). Taxonomy (NCBI): domain Eukaryota; kingdom Metazoa; phylum Chordata; class Mammalia; order Rodentia; family Pedetidae; genus Pedetes; species Pedetes capensis. The sequence goes on along the minus strand of VMDO01014926.1, from coordinate 12,037 downwards.
AAAAAAAACCCAGGTGACTATGACCACCATTGGGGATGATGGAGCTGATTCCCAGTGATTAGATAAGGTCCCCCCACCCCCCGAGGGTTCCCTCCAAGGTCAGCTTGGATTACATGGGGAGAAAGTTGGAGGTTGAGTATAGGCCATGGTGTCTTCTAGAACTTTCCTTGCCATGAACCAGCTGTGTGACTGTGGTCAAGTTATTTCTCCTCCTCCCCTCTCCCCACCTGCTGACCTTCGTTGCTTCAGTTTTTATCTGCAGAGTCAAGATGGTTGGATGGATTCAGTGAAAGCTTGCACAGAGGGTTTAACACAGCACCTAACATAAATTGGTGGCTGCCATTACCATTATCATTGTTACTGCCATTTCTCCTCCGAGGGCCTCCGTGAGAGTGAGGAACGAGGATTTCTATCTTGATTTGTAGCTGAGGACATTGGGACCGAAGCAGTCAAAGTGACCAACATTACTTCCACAGCAGATTTCTGGCACAGCTGGGGCTTAAAATGTGACAGCACCCAGCCCCCGTGTGAGTCAACTGACTTGCTGTCTACAAACTCTTTATGGACATTTGTGCCTTCACCCTAGCTGAGACCTGGGTGATTGTTCCCCTATTTTTAAAAATAGACTTTTTTTTTAAAAGGAATCCTCTTAAACTCACAGCAAAATTGAGCAGAAAGTGCCGCAATTTCCCAAGGGCTCCCATCTCCGTCACACATGTGGCCTCCTGGCCATCAAAATCTGCACCACAAGCCAGGCGCGGTGGCGCACGCCTGTAATCCCAGCAGTTTGGGAGGTGGAGGAAGGAGGATCTCAAGTCCGAGACCAGGGGCAGTCTGTGTAATTTAGCGAGACCCTGTTTCAAAAAGTAAAAGAAAAAGGGGCTGGGGGTGCAGCTCAGTGGTCCAGCACTTGCAAAGCATGCAGGCATGAGGCCCTGGGTTCAACCCCCAGTACCAAAAAAAAAAAAAAAAAAAAAAATCTGCTCCACAGCAGTCTGATGAGCCACCATGGGCACATCATCACCGCCCAGCAGATAGTTTATCTACTCACCGAAAGGATGTCTTATTGGCTTCTGAGACTTAGCAATTCTGAAACAAAGCTGTTATAAACATCAGTTGGCCGTCTGGGGTTTAGCTCAGTTGGTAGAGTGCCGCTCTGCAGTCTTTGAGGTCCCGAGTTCAATTCCCAGCACCACAAAAATGGGAGAAGGACGTGCCAACCCACTCCCCAGGCAATCCTGAAACAGTCAGCCATTGAAAACCCTATGAGGGTCGCTATGAGTCTGATACCGACTCAACAGCACCTAACATCAACAAACATCAGTGGGTGGATTTTTGTGTGGCTATAAGATTTTGAGGGCTGGGATTTAGCTCAGTGGGTAGAGCGCTGCGCTGCAGTCTCTAAGGTCCCGAGTTCAATTCCCAGCACCATAAAAATGGGAGAAGGGCCTGGCAATCCACTCCCAAGGCAATCCCGAAACAGTCAGCCTTGAAAACCCTACGAGGGTTGCTATGAGTCAGATGCTGACTTGACGGCACCTAACAACAACAACAATAAGATTTCGAATCATTTGAGTAAATACCAAGTAGTGCAATTGCTGCCTCATACGGTAAGAGCGCCTGCAGCGGTAGCCCTGTGGCATCCGATCCTGTCAGATCTCGGAAGCTAAGCAGGGTCGGGCCTGGTCAGTACCTGGATGGGAGACCGCCTGGGAACACCAGAAGTTGTAGGCTTGGGAGAAGGACCTGGCAACCCCTTCCCAAAAATCAATCTGCCATTGAAAACCCTATGAGCAGCAGAGAAGCACTGTGACAATAGTGTTTCCCCTGTTGTACAGAGGGTCGCTATGAGTTGGATACCGACTCGACGGCACCTAACAACAACAACAACAACGGTAAGAGTGCATTTAGCCACGCCGCTGTCTTCCAAAGCAGCTGTACCATATGCATCCCCACCAGCCACGACTGAGGGTTCCGATGATACCGCCACCTCACCAGCATTTGATGTTGTCAGTGTTTTAGAGTTTTGCCCCCGTTTTGCAGATGGGATGGACGTTCAGAGAGGTAAAGGCCTTGCCCAGGGAATGGCAGATGGCCCTCTCGGAGCTCCATCTTCTTCCCACACAGAGTCCTCACAGCATGCAGGTGCTGTGAGCTCTTCCAGTGAGAGACATTTCCAATGGGGTCTGGAACTTTTCCATCAGGATTTGGGCAAGACCTCAGGTGCAGAGAGGGGTTGGCCTGGGGGTCCCCTGGGCAGCAGGCCTTATAGAGGAGAGACAGGATGAAGGGGGTCTCGTGGCCTCTGTGGCTGGCCTGGTGGTGTAGTTGGAAGAGCTGAGCTTGGAGCTGGACACCTGCTTGAACTCTTGTTCTGTTGGGTGACTGTGGGCAAGTCCCTTGGCCTCGCCAAGCCTAAGCAAGTGCAGCTGCATGGGCTGTTGGGAGAACGGAAGGAAACTCTGCGTGTAAAGTGCCCATATGTAAACATAACAATTATTTCAAACCTAGACCATCTACGCCTCACTTGTCTGTCTTTTTGTTGTACTGTGGTGGCCTGTGCGTCACAGTGATGCCAAAAGCTATGCCACTGGTATTAAAGATACCAGCAGGGTCACCCATGGTGGACAGGTTTCAGCTGAGCTTCCAGACTAAGCTAGCCTAGGGAGAAGGATGTGGCTAACCTACTCCCGACATCATTGTTGTTGTTGTTGCTAGGTGCCGTCGAGTCGGTATCCGACTTATAGCGACCCTCTGTACAACAGGGGAAACACTATTGTCAGGGCTTCTCTGCTGTTCATAGGGTTTTCAATGGCAGATTGATTTTTGGGAGGGGGTTGCCAGGTCCTTCTCCCAAGCCTATAGCTTCCGGTGTTCCCAGGTGGTCTCCCATCCAGGTACTAACCAGGCCAGGCCCTGCTTAGCTTCCGAGATCTGACGGGATCGGATGCCACAGGGCTACAGCTGCAGGCCCCAACATCATTAGCCACTGAAAACCCTATGAATAGCAGAGAAACACTGGCAGATATACTGCCAGAAAATGAGCCACCCAGCTTGGAAGGCCCTCAAAAGATGACCGGAGAAGAGTTGCCTCCTTAAGTATGTTGTTGTGAGGTGGCATCCATTGGGGCCCAACTCATAGTGACTCTGTGTCCAACAGAATGAAACATTCCCAAATTCTGTGCCAGGCAAACGATCTTTTTTATGTTTAAGCTCATTGTTGCAGACACTGTGTCAATCCATGAGGGTTTTCCTTTTTTTTTCTTTTTCTTTTTGCCATTGGCCTGCCACTTACCCAAACAAAATATCCATCTCCAGGGATTGGTCCCTCCTGACTATATGTCCAAAATATGTAAAATCGGGAGCAGGACCCGGCAATCCACTCCCAAGGCAATTCCGAAACAGTCCGCCATTGAAAACCCTATGAGGGTCTCTATGAGTCGGATACTGATTCGACGGCACCTAACAACAACAACAACAACATCCTTGCTTCCAAGAAACACTACAGTAACACTTCTAGGACAGATCTGTTGGTTCTTTTTGCAGTCTGTGATATATTCAGTATTCATCTCCAGGACTATAATACAAAAGCATTATTCTTCTATCTCCCTTATTCAATGTCCAGCTTTCACAACCATACGATGTGACTGAAAATATCATGGCATGAGTCAGGCTCACCTTCACCTTCAATGTGACATCTCTACTTTTCAACACTTTAAAGAGGTCTTTTGGAACAGCATTTCTCAATGCAATGTGTCTTTTGATTTCTTGACTGCTGCTTCCATGGCTGTTGATTGTAGAGCCAAGTAAAGCAAAATCTTGGACAACCTCAATCTTGTCTCTCCATGGATCATGAAGTCGCTTACTGACACAGTTGTAAGAATTTTTATTTTCTTGATGTTGAGGTTCAATCCATACTGAAGGTTATGTTCTTTGATATTCATCAGTAAATGTTTCAAATCCTCTTCTCTTTCAGCAAACAGAGTTGTGTCATCTGCAGAACGCGGGTTGTTAATGAGTCTTCCTCCAATCCTGATGCTGCATTTTTCTTCATAAAGTCCAGCTTCTCAGAATATTTGCTCAGCATAGAGATTGAAGAAATGCAGTGAATGGATACAGCCCTGATGCACACCTTTCCATGCTTTAAACCAGACAATGTTCCCTTGTTCTGTTCATATGACTACCTCCAGGTCCATGTACAGATTCCTCATGAGTACAACTAAAAGCTCTGGTATTCCCACTCTTAGCAATGTTATCCATAATTTGTTGTGATCCATACAGTCAAATGCCTTTGCATAGTCAATAAAATATAGATAGATATCTTTCTGGTACAGTTGACCTTAATAACCAGAATGGAGTAAAGCCCCAGGGACCTCCATTTGCTGATGTGGCATAACTCAAAATGAAAAGAAACAACTGTAAATGCCCATTAATAATTGGAACATAGAATGTACATAGTATGAATCAAGGGAAATTAGAAATTGTCAAAAGGGAAATGGAGCGTATAAACATTGACATTCTAGGCATCAGTGAGCTAAAATGGGCTGGAATGGGCCATTTTGAATCAGATAATCATATGGTCTACTATGCCAGGAATGACAGATTAAAGAGAAATGGGGTTGCATTTATCATCAAAAAAGACATCTCAAGATCTGTCCTGAGGTACAATGCTGTCAGTGTCAGAATAATATCCACATGCCTACAAGGAAGACTAGTTAATATGATGATTATTCAAATTTACACATCTACCACTAAGGACACAAATGAAGAAAGGGAAGCTTTTTATGAGCTTCTGCAATCTGAAATTGATCAAACATGCAATCAGGATGTGCTGATAATTACTGGTGACTGGAACGCAAAAGTTGGAAACAAAGAAGGCTCAGTTGTTGGAAAATATGGCCTCGGTGACAGAAACAATGGTGGAGATCCCATGATAGCATTTTGTCAGGCCAACAACCTTTTCATTGCAAATACATTTTTTTCACCGACATAAATGGTGACTATACACATGGAATTCACCAGGTGGAACATACAGGAACCAAACTGTCTACATTTGTAGAAAGAGATCATGAAAAGGCTCAATATCAAATGCCAGAACAAGACCAGGTGCTGATTGTCGATTAGACTGTCAATTTCTTATATGCAGGTTCAAAGTGAAACTGAAGAAAATTAGAACAAGTATACGAGAGCCTAGGTATGACCTTGAGTATATCCCACCTGAGTTCAGAGACCATCTCAAGAACAGATTCGATGAGTTAAATACTAATGATCAGAGGCCAGATGAGTTGTGGCATGACATCAAAGACATCATTCATGAGGAAAGCAAAAGGTTATTAAAAAGACAGAAAAAAGAAAAGACCAACTTACATGTCAAAAGAGACTCTGAAACTTGCCCTTGAATGTCAAGCAGCTGAAGTAAAATAAGATGTGACAAAATTAAAGAATTAAACAGAGATTTCAAAGGGCACCTCAAGAAGGCAAAATCAAATATTATAATATGTGCAAAGAGCTGGAGATGGAAAACCAAAAGGAAAGAACACTCTCTGTTTTTCTCAAGCTTAAGGAATTGAAAAAAAATTCAAGATTCACGTGAAAATAGTGAAACATTCTACAGGGAAAATATTAGACAGCACAGGAAACATCAAGAGAAGATGGAAGGAATACAGGAATACACAGAATCATTATACCAAAAAAGAGCTGGTGGATGACCAAGCATTTCAAGAGGTTTCATGTGATTAGGAACCAATGGAATTCACAAAATATGAGGCTCTAGGAATTGATGGAATATCAATTGAGATTCTTCAGCAAACAGATGCAGCACTGGAGGTGCTCACTTTCAATGCCAAGAGATTTGGAGAATGGCTACTTGGTCAACTGACCATATCTGTGCCTATTCCCAAGAAAAGGGATCCAATCAGATGCAGAAAATATCAGACAATATCATTAATATCGTACACAAGTAAAAATTTTCTAACGAGCATTCAAAAGCAACTGCAGCAGTATATTGGCAGAAAACAGCCAGAAATTCAAGCTGGATTCAGAAAAGGGCATGGAACCAGAGGCATCACTGCTGATGTCAGGTGGATATTAGCTGAAAGCAGACAATACCAGAAAGATGTCTGTCTCTGTTTTATTGACTACGTCAAGGCATTTGACTGTATGGATCACAACAAATTATGGAGAACATTGCAAAGAATGGAATACCCAAGCACTTAATTGTACTCATAAGGAATTCGTAAATGGACCGGGAGGCAGTCATTTGAACAGAACAAGAAAACATTGTCTGGCTTAAAGTCAGGGAAGGCGTGCATCAGGACTGTATCCTTTTACCATACCTCTTTAATCTCTATGCTGAACAAATACTTTGAGAAACCGGACTTTACAAAGAAAAGCAGGGCATCAGGATTAGAGGAAGATTCATTAACAACCTGGGTTATGCACATAACACAACTCTATTTGCTGAAAGTGAAGAGGATTTGAAACATTTACTGATGAAGATCAAAGAACAGCCAGAGAACATTTCAACCAGTGTCTTTTGTGAGTCCCCGGTGAGTTTCCCCGCAACACCTCCAGAATCTTCCTTTATCACTCTGCCCCAGCCACATGGGCTACCACACGTGAGTAATGATGCCACCAGTGCTAGATATACAGTAGTGTCGCAGTGAGAAATGGCTGCCCCGTTGTGGGATGTCCTTGGCAGAGTTACTTTTCCTTCTGATCCCTTTGGCCCACATTCTAAATTCTAAAGAAAAACGTAACCATCTAAGTAATTAAGATGCTAATGGCTAAAAAATCTTACTTTAGATTTATAGAACCTTTCTGGTGACTTTCCGATAAAATCAGAATATGTTAATGCCCCTCCGTATTCTAGTCCTGTGCATAAACTAACACAAAGCAGATATAAGTTTCTTATAACACATATAAGTTTCTATGAGGTTTAACCTGCAGAGAAGTATTATGTTTGTCTAAAGAACACGGGGCTAGGATTTAGCTCAGTTGGTAGAGCACCGCTCTGCAGTCTCTGAGGTCCCGAGTTCGATTCCCAGCACCGCAAAAATGGGAGAAGGACGTGGCAACCCACTCCCAAGGCAATCCCGAAACAATCTGCCGTTGAAAACCCTATGAGGGTTGCTATGAGTTGGACAGGACTCGATGGCACCTAACAACAACAAAGAACTACAGGAAATAGCTCTAGGAGGTCAAAGCCAATAGTGATGTTCTGGACAGAGGGGAAGAAAAAGAGACACACACACTGGATGACAAAGAACTGGTCCAGCATGTGCTCTTGCTGCCTACTGTTCCCTGTACCTCTTTTCCCTCTCTACAAACTCCCTTATGAATACTGGAGTTTCCTAAGATGGTCTTTTTGGAGAGCCAATGGCTTCCTCCTTCTTCTCAGTCCTGGCTCTTGAATACACCTGATTTCCTTCCCACCAACTAATATCTGCCTAGTATTGGCTTTCAAGTCATGAGCAGATGGATTTGGGTTAGGGTAACAGTAGTGGGAGAAAGGAGCAAAAGGCTTTCTTCCACCCTTCTTTTGCGGGGCTATGAATAAAATTGACATAAGATAAATTAAGAGAAGAAAAACCGGCCTGGCATGGTAGCACATGCCTGTAATTCCAGCGACTCAGGAGGCAGAGGCAGGAGGATCACAAGTTCGAGAACAGAGGCAGTCTGTGTAACTTAGTGAGACTCTGTCTCAAAAAGTAAAAAAATGGGCTGGAGGTGCAGCTCAGTGTTACAGCACTTGCAAAAGCATGCAAGCACCAGGCCCTGCATTCGAAGCCCAGTGCCACATACACACACAAAAGAGAGAGAGAGAGAGAGAGAGAGAGAGAGAGAGAGAGAGGAGAAAAACCATATTTAGCTATGTTTGTATGCAAAACAGTCCCACAGGAGACTCAAAGATGGGTCATATAATTGGCACTTATATAGCATCCTGCTTCATCTTAAGTATTTTGGATATGTTGTCAGGAGGGACCAATCCCTGGATAGGGACATCATGTTTGGAAGAATGGCAGGTCAACGAAAAACAGGAAGGCATTCAACTGGATGGACTGACACAGTGGCTGCAACAATGGTCTTAAACATAACAAAGATCATGTGCCTGGCACAGAGTCAGGGAGTCTTTCATTCTGTTGTCATAGGGTCAGTATGAGTTGGACCCAACTCAGTGTCACCTAACAACAGCAACAGCAACAACAATATAGCATTCTGAGCCACAGAAAGGAAAAAGGACTTGTGGTTGCTGAGAGTGGCGGAGACAAGTCATGAGAGGGTGAGGGGAGGAAATATACGGTGAGCAAATGTTATCTTGTTGTGCAGACAAAGTCTCCCGGGGATAAAAGTTGTCTGCAGAAGGCCTCTTTCTGATAGGATTTACTAATGTAAATTTTTCTTTATGTATGTGATTTTTTTAACAAAAGGGCAGCTCTTCAGAGCCACCTCTGTGTCTGTGGTTTCTCAGAATAGCCTGCTCAGAATACATCAAGGAAGTATATTTTTGGGGGGTATAGTCTGATCTACTGCAGTCATACTTTGCGGTGGTGTCTCCAGCTCCAGCAAGGGAGCTGCAGGGGCAAGAAGATTTATATTGTTTTAATACAAACAGGTCCTGAGATAATAACAGTATCATAAGGCTTTGCTCATGGTGGACGATAAGAAATTAACCAGAGCTTGGCTACAATATCAAATCCTAAGTGTGTAATTATGTACAATGTTCAATCCTCATATAATACTTATTCAATAGCACAGTGATGCCAATGGCATTTTTGTTCTACGGTTTTTTGGTTTTTTTTTTTTGCGGTACTAGGGGTTGAACCCAGGGCCTGGACCACTGAGCTGCACCCCCCAGCCCATTTTGTAGGTTTTATTATTTTCTGAGACAGGGTCTCGCTAAGTTACACTGACTGTCTCTGGTCTTGAATTTGCGATCCTCCTGCCTCCGCCTCCCCAGCCGCTGGGATTACAGGCATGCGCCACCACGCCCTGCTTGTTCTATGTATTTTTCAATGGTTTATCCTTTTCAATGTTGAAATTGTATCAGCCTTTAAGGTGTTAATTGTTTAAATAAATATTTTCAAAATAAAAAATAAATTAACCAGGAGTGACATATTTGACAATAAAGAACACAAAAAGATGCTTTCTGGTCTTGAATAGCAGAAGAATCTTTGTTGTTGTTGTTGTTGTTAGGTGCCATTGAGTCGAGTCCGACTCATAGAAACCCTCATAGGGTTTTTAATGGCTGACTGTTTTGGATTGCCTTGGGAGTGGGTTGCCACGTCCTTCTCCCATTTTGTGGTGCTGGGAATCGAACTCAGGACCTCAGAGACTGCAGAGCAGCTCTCTACCAACTGAGCTAAATTCCAGCCCAGAAGAATCTTTACACACACTAATTAGACAATAAGCAAATATGCTTGTATCTCTTCTCTTCCCATCAGTATAAATGTTCAGTGATAAACCACAATGCCCATATGGGCCAAGGATTTTGTATTTACATTTGTAAAGTACAATTGTTTATATAGATGCGGGTCCCACACGCAAGGCCATGCATTCGCTAAGGACAGGGGTAGTGGGCAGGTGTCCTTGTGAGCTGAATCTGGATTATCTTAGAGCAGGAAGGGACCTCAGCAGCTGTCTGATCTAAAGTCTGTTCTTTACAAATAAGGGATGGAAATGCAGAACTGGGCCTGGAACTATGTTGCCCTGAAGAGGTGGTAAGTGCTGGGCACTCAGTGGGGCTCGACAGTGGTTGTAGAAGGTCCCTCTAATGAGATGCCTCTGAGCCTTGGAGGAGAGCGCTCCTCCAGGCAGAGTGGGACAGCCATGAGCAGTGTCGGGGGCTGGCTGGGAACTGTACATAGTTCCGTGCAGCCCTGGGCCCACTGCGGCCTTGGAGCTATGAGTCTGGGCAGGCCAGGGACTATCTCTGAGCCTCCTTTTTCCTTCACAAGAATGGAGGAGATAATGCTTGTTTATTCTCCCCTGATGAGATTATGAACCAGAGCAGAGGCAGAAGATGGATGGACAGAGCGCGCTGTTGGTTTGCAATGGTACCTCCGTACAGGGGCAGACACACTGCCCCCAGGGCGCAGGGAGGAAGTTAAACAACTGCCCCCATGGCCAGTGTGAGAAGCGGGAAAGGCAGGATTTGAGGGCACTGCTGGGAACCGGACTGGCGGAAGAGGAAGCAGGACTGGCGGAAGAGGAAGCAGGTGCTAGGCTGTGAGATCTCCAAGCTCTTCCTCCCGTCTCTGAGGCCACACTCTGGCTCTCCCCATGAAAAGGCATATTCCCCAAGAGGCTGTCAGAACACTTGCCATTCCCACACTCAGGGGCAAGTTCAGGTTCAGCCTCTAAGGGCCACGTGGGGCCAATCCAGGTAGGCAGGCAGAGCCACTGAGTCTGCCTGAAGGAACAATCAAAGCTGTCCTCCTCCGCTGGAGCCGTTTCAGACTACTGCCCCTCACCTAGCCTCTGGCCCCACTGTGCTTGTCACTCCCTTGTCTTCAGCGGAAGATCTGAAAAGCTTCTGGCTCAGATACTGCTGTCAGGTGCCATCGAGCTGGGTCCAACTCATGGCGACCCTCAAAGACTTTTCAGTGGCTGACTCTTTCAGGATTGCTTTGGGAGTGGATTGCCATGTCTTTCTCCCATTTACGCAGTGCTGGGGATTGAACCCAGGGCCTCAGTGCAGAGCGGCGCTCCACCAACTGGGCTAAACCTCAGCCCCTTGAGATACTGAAACCAAGGCTAAAATCCAGCCGCGTTACCCGTGAGATGGATGGTGAAACAATTCCTTCACATCTAATTTGGATGGCATAGGTGACGGGCGGCTCATCACAACTTACAGGGCAAACCAGTGGTTCTCAAACTGAGGTGGGTGTAAGAAGACCCCCCAGAGGGCCCAGCCAGGGATTTCTGATCAATAGGTCTAGTGTGGAGCCCAGGAATTTGCATGTCTAACAAGCTCCCTGAGTGAAGCTGATGCTGGGTTTTGGGTCACACTTTAGAACCATCTAGGTGTTACCAGGGCTGGGATTTAGCTCAGTTGGTAGAGCGCTGCGCTGCCGTCTCTGAGGTCCGGAATTCAATTCCCAGCACCGCAAAAATGAGAGAAGGACCTGGCAATCCACACCCAAGGCAATTCCGAAACAGTCAGCCATTGAAAACTCTATGAGGGTCGCTATGAGTTGGACATAACTCGACGGCACCTAACAACAACAACAACAACAACAGGTGTTACCAAGATTTAGATCTAGAAGGACCTGACAAGGGAAATCTGCTTCCCAGTGGGCTTTACACATGGTGCTTCTGGCGCCCTCTGTTGGTGGTCGTCAGCACAGCAGCCTTTTCTTTCTGGTGAGGCACTGTTCATCTCTAATGCTTCCCAGTTGATAAATAATGTAGGAGACCAACATATCCCACCTTCAGTACATTTCTTTGGCCTGTTTTGAGTTGAATATTCAGAGATACTGCTTACCTCTGCAGATACAAGAGTGGCTTTGAAAAACTGTCCTTTTGTCAAAAGAAATTCTCATCTCTATAATGGTCAAAAGTGATACAGGCAGAGGTTTTTCTCCTTTTTGCCCAGGAGAGACTTTTTCACAGAAAGGAAGATTGGGAGTGTGATACCTACCCCAGATGGAGGAGGCCACAAGTGGTGTGGTAGTTTCTCGTTGCTATGACAAATACCTGAGAAAAACAACTAAAGGGAAGAAAGCTTTATGTTGGCTCATGGCTTCAGAGACAGAAGCTTCTCCTGCAAGACGGGTGTGGTGGAGCAGAGCAGCTCACCTAGCCGCAGCCAGGAAGCGGAGAGAGAATGCTCGCATGAGGGGCTTTCTCCTTTTCCTCCCTTTATTCCATCTGGGCCCACAGCCTGTGGCTTGGTGCTGCTGACGTTCAGGGCAGGCCTTCCTCCCTTAGCTAAACCTTTCTGGAAATGCCCACAAAAACACATCTACAGGTGTATTTTACTTATTTCCAAGGCACTTCTCAATCCAAATTGGCAATCAAGATAAACCATCATCTA
>VMDO01014925.1:41887-53093 GCA_007922755.1 Pedetes capensis | reverse complement strand
AAAGCAAAGATGTCACATTGAAGACGAAGGTGCGTCTGACTCATGCCATGGTATTTTCAGTCGCATCATATGGTTGTGAAAGCTGGACATTGAACAAGAGAGACAGAAAAAGAATTGATGCTTTTGAATTGTGGTGCTGGAGACGTCTATTGAATATACCATGGACTGCCAAAACAACCAACAGATCTGTCCTAGAAGAAGTGCAACCAGAGTGCTCCTTGGAAGCAACAATGGCCAGACTGCGTCTTACATATTTTGGACATGTTGTCAGGAGAGATCAATCCCTGGAGAAGCACATCATGTTTGAGAGAGTGGCAGGTCAATGCAGAAGAGGAAAACCCTCCACCAGATGGATTGACACAGTGTCTGCAGCAATGGGCTTAAACATAAATAAGATCGTTTGCCTGGCACAGAATCAGCAAGTGTTTCGATCTGCTGTACATAGGGTCGCTATGAGTCGGACTCGACTCGACGGCACCTAACAACAACAACAACAACATTATATTGCCTCTATTGATCTAGAGAACTCTGATTCCAAATCCCTGTTTTACTCCTCATGTTTTCTCTGTATAATCTATCCATCTCATTTCTTCAACGATGCCCATAATATATCTTTGACTCCAGAATACTTACTCCAGTCTGTTATCAGAACTCTTAATCATATTTTGAACTGTTAGATGTCTCCACATGATGCCTCTTGTGTTAATCAGCTGTCCATCACTGTGACAAAAGATACCTCAGAAAATCAACATGAAGGGGGAAAACATTATTTTGGCTCATAGTTTCAGTGGTTTCAGTCTGTGTCACTTGGCCCCATCATGTTGGGCCTGAGATAAGGCCAAACATAATGGCAGAAGTGTGTGGTGGAGTAAAGCTGCTCACTTCGTGGCAGTTGGGAAGAGGCAGGAGCAAAGAGAGAGATACCTCAGACAAGAGAGAGCCTTCGAAGTTCAAAGTTATGCTTCCCGTGATCTACTTCCTCCAACTAAGCCCCAACTTCTAGAGTTTCCACCACCTCCCAATAGACTATTCAGCTATGAATATCCATCAGTTAACCCTTTGATGAGGTCAGAGCCCTCATGATCCAATCACCTCTGACCGAGCTGCATTGGGGACCAAGTCTTCAACACATGAGCCTTTGGGGACATTCCAGATCTAAACTATAGCACCTCAATCCTATCTTAAATCTAACACGTCCAGTGGAATGCTTTTTTCTGCCCATCTGATCTCCTTTCCCTCCTTATTTCTTGTCTCAGTGGCAGCATCTCTACACCTAACACCCCATACAGAAATCTCCAAGTTGTTCTTTATTCTTCCTCATTCATCTTGATCTAATCAATCTCTAAACTTGGGCACTTCCTTCCTCATTGGTGACCTTTGAATCTATCCTTTCTGATGATTCCACTGCCCTAGGTTAAAATATCCCTAATCATTACCTTGCATGGATTATTTTTGTCATTGATTTTAATGCTTTTCTCAACCCGATTTCTTTGCCCATTTCTATTTTTTTGTTTTATGTTATTTTCCACAGATCCACAAAGATTATTGTTCTTCTTATAATTATTCCATTGTATTGTGATTATTTGTTTATATGCTTTGTCTCTCCTTCTAGGTTTGAAGTCAGTCATTTCATTTGTGGTAAATGAGTATGATGTTCACTATTTTCTTTATGATAAAGATCTACTAATAAACTGTGCATGGTGGCACATGTGTTTAATACCGGCACTTAGGAGCTTGAGGCAGGAAGATTGCCTCAAGTTCAAGGCCAGCCTGGTCCCCATAGCAAGTAGCAAGTTCCAGGTGAGCCTGGACTGCGTGGCTCTGTCTCAAAAATAAACAAATAAATAAATAAAAATCTAATTTTCTGAAAGAAGAAATTATGCTTTTCCTGAGAATAAAATTGATCAATACAATCAGAGTATTCATTGCTTCTGGGCCTTAAGATTATGTGTAAATTAAGCCATTAGAGCTATTTTGTCCCTATAACCAGTATTTTTGTAGATTCAGGTCTTTCCAATATGGATATTCTTAACTTGGGATCCATAACTGTACTTCAAAGAGATACATGAACTCTCTAAAATTTTATGGGAAGCTTTTTGTGCACTTTTCTATGAAGAATGATCAATGTTTTCACCAAGTTCTCAAAAAGATAGATACTTAAGACCCATTGTGGTGGGTTTGTATCCAAGCTCTACCACTTACTGACCCTAGAGCAAGTTATTTAACTACTTACTGCCTCACACAGCTTCATCATCTTTAAACTGGGGCATAATAAGACTAATTGTTATATAAGGTTGTTGTGAATATTTAATAAGTTAATGTATATAAAGTGCTTAGCACCTATAAGTGACTGTCTGGTTCTTGCTGGAAAATGCTTATAAAATAAAAATATAAAATATGAAATTAAAAAATTACTGTTATTAAAAAATATAAGATTTAAAGCTTAAAAAGGTCATTACCAAAGACGTATGTTTAGAGTCCACACTGGCAGAGTGGTTGGAATTGCAAGAGTAGGAGTAGTCCTTGCTGAAGAATTAAGACAGGGCAAAGAGTTTGGGATTAAGCCCACAATAAGGTAAAAGAGAAGGGAAAGGAGCTCATGAAAAAGTTAGTAGAGAATTAAAGTCCAGTGCAGGAATTATATAATAAAAGGTAAAATTAAGCCTTCCTTAAACCAAGGAAAATGAGGAGTATGAAAGCAGAGAATTTTGTGATTAGGAGAATGTACTAGTTTCCTAGTAACAAATTACCACCAGTGGGGTGCCTTTAATCAAGGGAAACTTATTCTCTCCCAGTTCTAGAGGACAGTGGCCTGAAATCAAGTTGTCAGCAGGGCCATGTTCCCTCCAAAGCCTGGGGGAAGAAGCCTTTTTGCCTCCTTTGGTTTCTGGCAGGTCAACGCAGTCCTAGTCAGTCCTTTCATCCCGTGACTTACAGTTATATCATTCCAGTTTCTGCCTCCTTCACATGGCTATTTTCCCTCTGTGTGTCTGTGTCGAAAAAATTGCTAATAATTAAAAATGACTATAACCAACATGTTGGAATCCAAATTGTGCATGCCTGTAATCCCAGTGGCTCAGGAGGCTGGGGCAGAGTTGTGACATTAACAACACTTAATTGCTAAGCTCTATACTTAAAATATGTCCTAAATCTGTCTTTTTTCCATTCTTGCTGCTTGTATCATCGTCCTGGGAACCATGGTAGAAAATGCCCAATTTCTCTCCCCTTTTTCAATCTTTTTCATCTTTAGTTTCCTTCCATACTCACTCTCTTTTAATATACACATTTGATCATGTCACTCTCCTAATTGATGTTTTTAATGTCTTCCTATTACTGACAGAACTGAATTCAAAACCTTAATTATAGCATACAAGTTCTTCATTTCTGCCTCTTGCCATCTTTCTATCCTCATCTTCATCTTCTGCCATGGTGCTCTACAAACTCTACACTCCAGCCACACCATATGCACTGTCCACCATTCTTTAATCATCCTATCAAGCTTTTCCTATGTTTGTGTCTTTATCTATGTTACTCCTTTTGCCCGAGAATTCCTTGTTCTTTAAGCTTAAACATTATATATCCAGCTTAAACATTATAATGTCTCTGAAGCTTTGCATGACTTACTTTTACAGAGTTAATTACTTCTTTTCTCTGTTTGTCTTATCATCAGTGTTTTAAAAGCATGGTTATTCTGTATTACACACAAACTCAAGATTTGGGAATTCTTCATTCCCAGATATAATCCTGGAATGGAATATTAATTTTTAATGCACTGATAAAAGGGATTAGGAAACATTGTTTTGTTCTGGCTCTTACTTCCAATAGCTGATGCTGACAAAAATCTTCACAATGCTCAATTACATACTGTTTCCCCAGGCCCATGAAAAAAGTTAGGTTTAGTAAATTCTGGTTAATGAAAAAAAAATTGCTTTCACAGCTTGGAAATCTCAATGATTGCAAACAAAAAGAAGCAAAAATTTTGATTCAAAAATAGAAAGTGTTTATTTGGTTTTACTTTTACACTTAGTGATTGATGTAGTTTGTACTTGTTTCTTGTCTCATCTGTCCCCCTACTCTATCACTTAGGAGTGATGAAGATATGAACTTGATTTTGACAACTTGTCTTGCTCCAATGTAACCTCTCCAAAGTAATTGGGCTTTTATTAGATTTTATTGCAAGTATTTCATTTTTAACAACTTGTCTATCAACTATCCATTAATATTTTTCTCTTACAGTAGATGTTTAGACTCAAACTATTTTCACCAGGAAATGTTTTGTTCTTCTAAAGATAACCTTATTAACCAGGCATCATGGGGCAAGACTGTAATCCCAGCTACTTGGGAGGTTAACACAGAAGGATCATGAGTTCAAGGATAGAGACAGCCTGCACAATTTAGCAAGATGCTATCTCAAAGTAAAAAATAAAAAGGTGGGAGGCAAAGGGATGTAATTCAGTGGCTGAGCACTTGCCTAGCATGAGCCAGGCCCTGAATCCAATCCCCTAAGGACAACAACAACAACAACAACAACAACAAAAAATAGAAACTGAAAGAAAAAAAGAAAAGAAAAAGAAAGACAAAGAAGGAAGGAAGGAAGGGGGGAAAAAAAAGAGATAACCTTATCTATACGATGAGAGTCCCACATGTTGCAAAGTTGGTGGTGCTTGGTTCCTTATAAGGATGAAAGAAATTCTTTTGTACACTAAATAGTAACATCCAGACTACAATAATGTCTGCCTGATGTTAGAAAGTTTAGATTCCTTTTCCTGTGTTGAATGTTCATTCTTGTTTTGAATTGTTGTTTGAAAGACTATATTTATAGACAGACTTTTGCTTCTGGGTTTTAAGTAATCAGTGTTGATTGCCTTCTGTAAACACAATGGTAAGGGATACAAAGGAGATAGTAACACCTTCCAGAATGATAAGATTTATGAAAATGAAAAGATAAAATGCTAGAGTGAATTCCAGAGATAGGAGAGACTTCTGTGACCCAAATTAAAGACTCTATAACTTCAACTGGGCTTTAAGATTAAGTAGATTAAAAGAAGGACATTCCCTAGGGCCAGCAAAAAAACAAACCAAACCAAAACAAAACCCTAATGCATGAAGGTAACAACGTAGAAATGTGTAAGTCATATTTAATTTTGTGTAGCTCAACAATATTTATCAAAAGTTCTTTCTTAGCCAGGTGTGGTGGTGCACACCTGTAATCCCTACACTTGGGAGGCAGAGGCAGAAGGATTACGAATTTCAAGCCAGCCTGGGCTACATAGCAAGTTCCAGGTCAGCCTGGGCTACATACCAAGACCCTGTCTCAAAAAAGAAAACAATAATAAAGTTTTATTCTTTTCTGAGCATTTTGCTAATGAAAGAATATAAAGATAAATGAGGGATGATCTTTACCCTCAAATAATTTAATCTGGGAAATGGCATTGACATAACTACTGTAAAAGAATGGATTTCCATGAATAGAATTTATATCATAACCTTTTATTTAAAGGTTACCTGAGCAACAGACTTGGAGTAAAAAAGATCTACTTTTAAATTTTAGCTCTGCTTCTTCCTTGTTATGTTGTTACCTTGAGCCCCACTAGTCTTAATTTTGTCTGTCTGTCTTCATAGATATTTCATAGATGGAATCAGAAGCTCTCCACCAGCAATCTCATCCCTAGCAGGTCAGAGAACATTTCACTTTTTTCTTATTGCTCCACAAATACCCACAATACCATACTAGCCCAGTTCAGATTATTGGGCTTTGGTTTTTGCTGTCTGTCTACAGGCATTGCTCTTCTGCCTCACCAATTAAATTTGATTCCAGTTCCCTTGAGTCTTCTTAGAACCACATCTATACTTACATTCTTTTGACAGTAGCTCACTGAACTATCCTGAAAGAACAGGCTTCTGTCATTTCAGCTTCCTTTGCCTTCTTGCCCATGAGGTAACTAACTGTCCCCTTTTGCCCAGGACTCAGGAATTCCTGGGACAAGGGAATTTCATTGTTAAAACTGGAAAATCACGAGTGAAGCAAAATGAGTGGGATATCCTACCACCAGCCTGGTTCAGACCTCTCCTCTTTACCTCTAGGTCTTGTTACTGAAGTGTCAACCTATCTGCAGCTTTGCTTAATCCAAGATTAACACCCTTATCAATATTTTAACAGTCTAAAGATATAATACATATGAGAATTGAATTTCTGAGATGTGTTAGTAAGTACTGAGTGGGAATGCCAGGTTTAGTTCAGTTGGTAAAGTGCTGCTCTACACTCTCTGAGGCCCTGGGTTTAATCCCCAGCGCCACATAAAATGGAAGAAGGACCTGGCAGTCCACTCCTGAAATAATCAGCCATTGAAAATCCTATGAATAGCAGAGAAGAACTGACATAGTGTTGGGGTGTGTTATATTCTGTTGTACATAGGGTCACTATGAGTTGGACACTGACTCGATGGCACCTAACAACAACAGCCAGGTTGCAAATTAAGGTATTCTGATAGTTAAGAAAATTTAGGGAACAGGAAAGGAAGCCAGAGGCCTGGTATGTTAGTCACTTTCTGTTGGTGTGGTAAAACCTAATAGAAACAACTTAAAAAGAAGAAATACTCATTTTGGCATATGGCTTACAACGTTTCAGTCCATCATTGTCTGGCTCTCTTGCTTTTGTTGTTTGGTGTTGTCCAGTCGGTGTCCACCCTACATACAACAGGTGAAGGAGTATTGTCAGTGCTTCTCTGCTATTCATAGCATTTTCAGTGGAGATTGTTTTTTGGGAGTGGGTTGCTGGTCCCTCTCCCAAGTTTACAGCACCTAGTGTTCCCAGGCAGTCTCTCATCCAAGTACTAACCCTGCTTAGATTCTGAGATCTGACAAGATCAGATACCACAGTGGTACGGCTGTAGGCTCCCTTGCTTTTAGGCCTATGATAAATCAGAAACATCATGGAAGATCCTCACATCATGGCCAGGAAGCAGAGAGAGAAAAGGGGGCCAAAGACAAAATATATCCTTCCAGAACATATCCCCTATTTGGGGGACTGCATTCCTCCAAGTAGACCTCACTTTTTACCCTCTGCCCACTCCCAATAATGCCATCAAATTATGAATCCATCAATGAACTGATCTATATATTAGGTCAGAGCTCTCATGATGCAGTCACTTTTCAATAGCACCACCAACTGTGAACCAAGCCTCCAATGTATGAGCCTTTTGTGGAGAAGGGTCACTTTATAGTTGAACCATGACAGCTGGAATGAATGGTTCATATCTTATCATACATAAAACTGAAAAGTGGATTTTTACCAACATCTTTTTGTTCATAGGCATGTGCACATACATGTGTGTGTGTTTGTGTATGAAGAGACTGTTAAATCCTCTGGAAATTTTTTGGAAAAAATCAGTAAAATTAAAGCAATGATTGGCTATAATAGCTAAAAGACAACTCAATAATCAGGAAAACTAATTAATTATTAGAATATTCTCAGTTTTATGTTTAACCATAAGTTTAAGTATACCCTCTGTGTTTTTATTACATCTGTATGAGACCTTAGTATAAGATAATATTTGATATAAACCCAAAGCAGACAATTGGTTATTTCTAACTTAATACATTAATATTTCAAGGGAATTTTGAGATGCATTGGATGATTATCAGAAATGGGGAAAGAAAGAAGGTATTTATATTTTTATTTAGAACATTTTATAAAATTGACAGTTTTAAATCAATCTTAAATATCTTAGAAATCTTTGATATTCTTGACAATCTTATGACAATTGGTCTTGCATTTGATGACTTTGATTAAACATATTACAACCATTGATTTATTTTTATAATTAGTTTTTTGTAAAATGGAAGTTCTCTTAATCAATGAAATGTTTCTTAATTTAAAGTTCACTCGGAATTAATTAGTTATGCTTGAGATTGTCTCACATGAATTTCTCTATAAAGGAAATGGTACTTTCACTTTGAGGTCCCCCATTAGAATAAAACTATCTTGTGGGAGAGATCATGTTCCTACTTCCATCTTCATTTTCACATACATTGTTAAGTACTTAGAAATCTGTGGGTGTTCATAAAACTCCCTTTTCTGGTGCAGTGATTTTGAGGCAACATGATTTGGGGAGACAAAAAATACAGAAGTACAATTTTCCTAGGTAGGTTTTGGGCTTCTGAATCAGTATTAAATATTCAAAAGAGTAAATTCTGAATGCACAAATTCAGAGGGTCCCATAACCATATTTGTAGTTCACAATTATTAGCACAGTGTAATATAGAAAGTTAATAAAAGAGGTGATACACAGTTATTGATAGGTTGATCAATTTCATTCACTTAACAGTAGTTATAGGGTATCTTCTGTGTATAAGGTACATTTCTAATGACTAGGGTTGGTGCTTAAATACTAGCATTGTAGTTTTCAAAATATTTAGCATGTAGAGTTTACAAATTCTCTAGCCTCATAGAGTTTAGATTCTAGTAGAACACACACACACAAAAGTAAATGCATACTATGTCAAATAGTGCTAAGTGTTGTGAAGAAATAAAGGCAGGCAGATTAGAGAATGATCCTGAGTGGAGGGGGCAGGTCTGCTGCTTGATAAATGGTATCAAGGATGATCTCATCGAACAATGTGCACAAAAGGTGACATTTAGGTAGACACTTGAAAGAAATAAGGAAGTGAGCCTTGAAGGTTATCTGAGGAAGAGCTGCCCAGGCAGAGGGAGTAGCAAGTGCCCATGTCCTGAGGCAGAATTGCTGGACATATTTGAGGAGTAGTAATGAGGCTAGTATGGTAGGAACCGGAGGAAAAGAGGAAGAGTAGCAAGAGATAAGGTAAAAGAGGTGGGGCAAGGTGACAGATCTTTTAGGGCTTTATAGATTACAGTAGAGATTTTGAGTTTTCTCTCCCAATGAGATGCCTTTGGAAGCAGCATAGCCTTTTAAAATTCAAATAACCCTAAACCAAATTGCCACAACACTTGTCTTAACCACGTAAGGAAAATAATTTCTACTTTGAATTATTTTTAGAACTTCGATGGAGCATTCTATAAGGTTATTAACAACTCCATCTTGGGAAAAACTTGCAGGGGCTATAGTTGCCAAACATCTTAGAATAGCTTGATCATTTCTTAGGTTTCCATCTTTCACATCTCCAAAATGTTTGGCAGAAGATTTCAGCAAAAGGATGCTGGCTTTTTTAAAGGTATATTGTTGATAGTTTTCAAATAGTGGAAAGCCTGTTCTATTAGCTAGAATATTTCAGTTTACTTCAATCATTCATTCATCAAGGACTTAACTTTTTACCTACTGTATTCCAAGAATCATGCAAGGTGCTGGGAATATAAAGCTATATGAATGATGTTTTCAGAGTTCACAGTCAAAGAATGGAATCATATTTAGAAATAAATAATTATAAGATGATATGGCAAGTGTCTACTATATAGTAGATACTCATTAGCAACTTGTTCAACGGCTAAATGATTGTAGTACTGAGAATGAAATGATAATCTCTATCTGAGAAAGTCAGGACAGGAGGAAGAATACACATTTGACCATCAGCTCCATGAGAAAGACACATAATTTAACATGTTCACTCCCACATCTAGCACAGAATATATAGCAAATATTGTTTCTCAGTAAAAATCTGTTGAATGAATGAATGAATAAGGAGGTGGTTGAGTAGAATCTGAAGGAGGAATTAGATGTGTTTGGGAGGCAGGTGCACATTGGGAAATGGGTCAATGTATCTGAAAGGTACTGAAATATGGCAATGCATAATTCCTTTCCAGTAATAATTGTAGATTTTCACTTAAAGTACTCTGTCAGGTCCATATTTGAGAAATAATTACTGGTATATATGCTTCTTTTTGGTGTATTTCATAGGAATTTGTGTGTATCTAGGACCTTCCTACAACATTATTGGGGTATGTTTGTATATATTAGCTAGTTGAAATACCTATATTTTTAACACAGAAACTCCTTTGTTGTCCCAATTCCTTTTAAACAGTACATTTACAAGCAAGAACAACTCTGAAATCAGAAAAGATAGCATTGTCCTCATAATACAAAAAGTAATTCTCATGGGGGAAGAAAAATTTACAGGTTTTGCCACACAGTAAAATGTATTACTTTCTCCATTCCTTGTGCAGTTAAACCTTCATCAAGGTATAACAAGCTCTGGAAAATGATTTCAATTGAGTGACAAAAGAAATAGAATAAAATTCATTTAGAACTGGTTCACACCAGCTCTTCTGCGTGTACTATTAACTGCTAAGATCAAGTCACAAAACATTATTTTGAGGAAAAAGGGTTTAGTGAACCTTAGAAATTGAGTTTGATTTATGCCAGAAAATCTGCCTTTTCACTGCTTGAGATTTCTATGGAAGAAAGCCATGGTCTTTCACCAAATGGTTTCTAAGGAAACCCCTTATAGCACAGCATCTGAAAACAATTTGGTTGTTAATGAGAAATGGTTCTCACGGTGGGAAAGTGTTGACTGAAAGAAAAGGCTTTCTAGATTTGGCAGTCAGTCTGTAAAATGTTTACTGTTCTACAGTTACGTTTATGAAATTTCTACATAGAGCAAACTTTTTAAAGCCTTATTTCAGTCATTCTTACTTGTAAATATATTTTTGTAAAAGAAGCTAGTGTTATAGAAAAGTGTTCATGCTAAAAATGTAGATACTTGAACTTGCAAATATATTCCAGCAAGTTGCATTCCAGAATCAGTCCACTCCACTGAGTTTTCCAATCTGTTTTGGAATTCTAACATTCTAGAATTCACATGTTGGCACTGAGTTATAAATAAATTACTTTGCATAAAATATATCTAAAAATCCTAAAACAGAGTAGGGTATTTATATGTTTTTAAAATCTGTTTATAAAATGTATGCTGAGATGCCCCATAAATTGTGTTTATTCCTTTTAATGCCTTCCCCAAAAGAAAGTAATTAATTGCAATGTTTTAAGTATAATCCTTTTATAATCATTTCAAGATTACTTTTAATATATAATGAAGCACTAAGCTTTCTGATTTAAAAATGCTTGATAACACACTAATTCCTCTAAATATATCTATTGAAGTCAGATTCCAAAATAACCAGACCTATATTTTCTCAATAACCTTTAAGTAATGAAACCAAAGGAAATTTGTTCAATAATTTAAGTAGGTTTTTATCTCTAGCATTATTCAGAAATATGAATGAATATGTGACAGG
>VMDO01014925.1:0-32875 GCA_007922755.1 Pedetes capensis | reverse complement strand
TAGCTCCTACAACTGAGCAATTATTGCAGTATTTCACTTTTTGGGTCTGGGTTAATTTACTTAAAATGATATTCTCCAGTTGCATTCATTTTGCTGCAAATGACATAATTTCATTCTTCTTTACTGCTGAATAATATTCCATTCTGTATATATACCATAGTTTCTAAAATCCAATCTTCTGTTGATGGACATCTGGACGGATTCCATACCTTTGCAGTTGTGAAGAGTGATGCATTAAATGAGGAAGTGCAGATGCTCCTGTGGTATGATGACTTATCTTCTTTTGGGTATATTCTTAGAAGTGGTATGTTGTTGTTAGGTGCCATCAGGTCGGTGTCTGACTTATAGTGACCCTATGTACAACAGGCAAAACAGTATTGTTAGTACTTCTCTGCTATTCATAGGGTTTTCAATGGCTGATTTTTGGTTGAGAGTGGGTTGCCAAGTACTTCTCCCAAGCCTACAGCACCTGCTGTCTCTAGGTGGTAACCCATCCAAGTATTAACCAGGCACAACCCTGCTTAGCTTCCGAGATCTGATGGGATGTATGCAGTGGTACAGCTGCAGGCAGAAGTGATATAGCTGGATTATATGGTAATTCTATTTTTAGTTTTCTAAGGTACCTCATAAGGTAACCACATAGTGGCTGGACTAATTTACAGTCCCACTAGCAATGTAAAAGTTCTCTTTTTTACCCACATCCTTGCCAGCATTCATTATTTGTTTCATTAATCTTGGCCATTCTAACTAGAGTGAGGTGGAATCTCAGTTTTGATTTGTATTTCCCTAATGGCTAGAGATTTTGAGGATTTTTTCATGTGAGTATTCTCCATTTGTATTTCTTCTTTTGAGAACTGACTGTTCAGCTCCATTGCCCACTTACTTATTGGATTATTTGTTACTTTTGTGTTTAATTAAGTTCTTTGTACATTCTAGAAATTAATCCTCCATCAGATGTGTAGGATGCAAAGATTTTCTCTCATTTTTACTCCGTTATTTCATTTGCTATACAGAACCTTTTTAGTTTTATGTAATCCCATTTATTAATTCTTGATGCAGTTTCCTGGGTAATTGGAGTCTTATTAAAGAAATACTAATCTATGCCTATGTGTTGGAGTATACTGCCTATCTTTTCTTCTAGTAGTATTAAGATTCCAGTTTTATGTTGAGGCCTCTGATCCATTTTGAGCTCATTTTTGTATAGATTGAGAGGTATGGATCCATTTTCATTCTTCTACATATAGATATCTAATTTTCCCAGCATTATGTGTTGAAAAGGCTATCTTTTCTCCAGTGTATGTCTTTGGTCTCTTTGTCAAAGATCAGGTGGCTGTAGTTGTGTAGGTGTATCTCTAGGTCTGTCTTCTATTCCATTGAACTTCATGCTTGTTTTTGTGCCAGTAACAAGCTGTTTTTGCCACTGTGGCCCTTAGTATAGTTTGAAGTCAGGTATTGTGATGTCTCCTGCACTGTTTTTGCTGCTTACAATTGTTTTGCCTATATGGGGTCTTTTGTGATTCCATAGGAATTTTAGGATTTTTTTCTATTTCTATTAAATGTATCATTGGAATTTTCATGAGGATTGCATTGAACCTATAGATTGCTTTTGGTAGTATAGTCATTTTCACAATATTAATTCTACTGATCCAGGAGCAAGGGAGGTCCTTCCATCTTCTAGTATCTTCAGTGATTTCTTTCTTTAGTGTTTAGAAATTTGCATTCTAGAGGTGATTAGAGTCCTTGGTTAGATTGATTCCCAAATATTTGGTTTCTTGGTGGACTATTGTGAATGGCACTGTTGTTTTGATTTCTTTTTCTTCCTGTTCACTATTGGTATAATGGAATGCTACTGAATTTTGGGTGTTAATTTTGTATCCCCCTACTTTGCTAAAGGAGCCAATTAGCTCTAGGGGTTTTCTAGTGGAATTTTTAGGGTCCTTTAAGTATGGAATCATGTCTTCTGCAGATAGGGATAATTTGACATCTTTGTTCCTTATTTATAATCCTTTTATTTCTTTCTCTTGCTTGATTGTTCTGGCTAGGACTTCAGTCACAATCTTGAATAAGAGAGGAGAGAGTGGACATCCTTGTCCTGTTCCTGATCCTAGAGGGAATGCTTTCAATTTTTCCCCATTTAATATGATGTTGGCTATAGATTTGTCATATATGGTCTTTATGATGTTGACATATGATCCTCCCATACTCAGTTTCTTCAGGACTTTTATCATGAAGAGGTATTGAACTTTTTAAAAGCTTTTTTGACATCAGTTGAGTGATCATGTGTTTCTGTTTGGAAGTCTCTTGACATGTTGAATTACATTAATTGATTTGCGTATGATGAAACAGCATTGCATTTGTGGAATGAAGCCTACCTGGTCATGGTGTATGATCTTTTTTATATGTTGCTGTATTTGGGTTGCAAGAATTTTATTGGGGACTTTTACATCAATGGTCATCAGGGAAATTGGTCTGTATTCTCTTTTTTTAGTGTCCTTATGTGGTTTTGGTATCGGGGTGATACTTGTTCCCTAGAATGAATTTGAACATATACCTTTACCCTCAATTTTATGAAATAATTTGAGGAGTTGTCTATGTATATTTTATTGGCCAGACAAGGGCATTTGACTGTGTGGATCATAACAAATTATGGATAATATTGCAAAGAATAAGAATACTAGAGCAAATAATGGTCCTCATGAGGAATCTGTATGTGGATCAAGAGGCAGTCTTTCAAACAGAACAAGGAAACACTGCCTGGTTTAAAGTCAAGAGGGATATCAAAGGTTTTTGTTTTTTAATCCAGTTGTCCAAATGATGCCTTTTAAATGATGAGTTAAGACTGTTTACATTTGGGGTAAATATTGAGAAGGGTTTCATGTTTTGCATTATTTTGTTGGATGTTTCTGTATTGGGCTTATATGCTACTTATTCTTTACTTTGTCCCCATTTATGTTAAGGTTTTGCCGGTTTATTAAGTTGGAAAACCTTGCTTATTAGTTTGATTTGTTCATGAATTTCTGTCATGGGTTTTAGTCATTCCTGTGGTCTTTCCTTTAGGTTTGCCTGTTTTCTTCTGTATGTAATATTTCTTTAAGTATCTTCTGCAATGCTGGCATGGTGGCCAAGAATTTCTTAAATGTGTATATATCACGGAATGTCTTAATCTCTCTATTTCAAAGAATAGTGTTGCTGGGTATAGTATTCTTTTTTGGCAATTATTTGTTTTCAGGACTTGGAAAATTACCATGCTTTCCTTGCCTTTGGGGTTGATGTTGTCAAGTCACCTGTTATGCTGATTGGTTTGCCTTTGTAAGTACCTGATGTTTTTCTCTTGCAGCCTTAAAATTGTTTTTTTGCTTTGTAGATTTAGCATTCCTACTATAATGTGGGGCTGGGGTTTAGCTTAATGGTAGAGTCTGATCTTTACATTGTGAGGCTCTGGGTTCAATCTCCAGCACCATACAAACAGGAGAAGGACCTGGCAGTCCAGTCACAAAAAGCCATTGAAAATCTTATGACTAGCAAAGAAGCACTGACAGTGCTGGGCATGGCACAGTGTCAGGGAGTGTTTCATTCTGCTGTACATAGAGTTGCTATGAGTCAGACCCAAATCTATGGCACCTAACAGTAACAAATATAATGTGATATGGAGATGATCTGGTCTGGTCTACTCTATTTGGCATTCTGGATGTTTCTGTGGCTTGAGTGTATATTTCTTCCCTTAGGTTGGGAAGTTTTCAGCTATTATTTCATTGAACAGATTTTGTATGCCTCGAGTTTTAGTTTCAACTCCTTCTCATACCCCTGTATTCATAGTTCACATCTATTTATTCTATCATATACCTCTTGAAAATATTGGTCATATTGCTTCATCTTTTTTGTCCCTCTTGGTATCTGACTAAGTAAGCTCTTCAACTTTTTTTCTGTCTCTGATGTTCTGTTTTCTGCTTCATCCAATCTGGCTATGTTAAATTCTACTGTCCCTCATATTTGGCCAACTGGTTTTTTTAGTTCCAGGATTTCTTCTTGATTCTCTTTCAGGATCCTATTTCTTTGCAAATTTTTCTTCTAAGTTAGATGCTTTTTTGTCCAGTGTTTTCATTTGTTTGGTTGAGCTATCATTGAGGTCTTTTAATATATTTATAAGTAGATTTCTAAATTCTTTTTCTGGCATTTTTAGCATATGTCTTTAATTTCATTTATTAAAGGTTTGTGCTATTAGGTCATTCTTAATCTTGATTTTTCACATTTCATAGGATTCTGGGTTGAGTTTTGGGCATTCCTGATTCTGGTTATTACTGCCTTGTATATTTGAAGTTATTCTTGGTTTAATGACTTCTTTTGAGATCATGGTCCCCAGTATCACTCACAGCATAGAAAACATTCTGCTGCTAGTGTAATAGCTTTATCTCATCTCACCTTTATAATTATGCTTAATCTTGTTAGAGACCAGGTGCTCTTTAAGAAGATACTTGTATGAAGAGTTGTTAGGGAGAGTGATAGGTAGGGTTTGGGTGTAAATATTGAACATGGTATAGGTATTGATGGCAGAAAGATAAAGGTCTGAAAGACATGTGGGTGAGGAGTATGGACAAAAGCAGGATTAGATAGGGATGAGGAAGAAGAGCAAGCAGAATGGGGATGTTGGAGTATGAGTGAGAAAAAGAGTCAGCAAAATCATAAATGTACTTGTTCCTTATAGGTAATGTATATAATATATATGATTATACAAACATTGCAGAAGATATGGCAAATACAAGGATGGGAGATGTCCTTGTTTCGTTCTGATGAATAAATTTGGGAAGTAGTGATAGTTTTACCATTGATTGACTGGGATAACCTAGAAAGAATAATGGTAAAAAATTAGCACTAGTGAGAAGGACGAAGAAAGGTATCAAAGTCTAACGAAGTAGAGGAGGAAAAAAAGTGATGAACAGGAAAGCAAAAATGAGAGCAAAAGTAAAACCAAAGCAGCACAGCAACAAAACTATAACCAAGAAGAAAATAAAAACCCAAAAACATACAAACATACAAAAGAGAGAGAAAACAAATCCAAAAACACATCAACCAGTGCTGATAATTTCAGTGTATGTGTCAGTTATGTGGTTCCTTGTAACTTCTGCCTGTCCTACAGATGTTGCCAATCAGCTTGCATAGTCCTTGCTCCCCACTGCAGTTCCAAATCAGCTCTCAGAGTACGTATGTGCCCTCCAAATTCCTCCACATACCTGTGGGACAATCCTGCTTCAGGCCCACTGTCCCATAGACCAACTCGATTCCTGTTTGCTGAGTTACTGGGACACCGGGAGCTGCACTGCAGGAAGCCACTCCGTAGAGGTGGTGCACACTGCCCAACCACACATCCAATTCTCCCTCCCTGGGGTGGCTAGGTCTGTGTTGACCACCACAGCAAATGGAGCTCATACTATGGGTAGGTGACCTGGAAAAACTGTGCTTCTGGAGGTTTCCTGGCTGTGACCATTGTTCCAGGTGGGTTAGGGACCCACCAAGGTGTTTATCTGTTCATTTACACTTTAGTCCAGCTTCAGGGTGATCCGGAGCTCTTCACAACCCTAAGCCCAATAAGCCTGTCCATTTTCAGGATCCGTTCCTCCCTATCATTGTGTGATTGGGTCTTTTTGGCCAACACATCCACAATCAATTTCCCAGGCTTGCTCATTCCAGCATGCTGCACAGCCGGAGCTGAGGATGAGCTACCTAGAAATTCCATGTTGCTGAAGGGAGCCCAATAGTGACCATCTCCTCAGGGCAGATAACAGCATGCCTCAATGTTTGTTTATTTACTAGGTATTAGTCTGGTTCATAGACACAGCCAGAGGCCATGGTTCATTAAGTGTCCAAGGCTGTTCTCAGGGGAGGGAGGGAATATTGCATCCCTTTCTGTCTTAGATCTCTCTTGTGCACATGCCTATTCTCCCCTCGTACTGTGGCAGGCTGTTCCTAAAACCCCCCTCCAGTGGTTAGTTTTTGTTTGCCACCAGTCTGCTATGCAGTGCAGGGGGCTCTTAATTACCTGTTAAGGTGTTAGATTTCTTTTCCTGATAGGGCAATTGGTTCTGCTTTTCTGATAGCATTCTTGCTATGTTTTCCCATGCTGGGTTTTTTTCTTCTTTTTATCTGAAGTTGAGACTATCTACTCAACTCACTTCAACAGAATGAAACACTCCCTGATTTTGTGCTAGGCACATAATCTTTTTTATGTTTAAGCCCACTGTCACAGCCACTGTGTCAATCCATCTAGTTGAGGGTCTTCCTTTTTTTTTGCTGACCTCCACTCTGCCAAACATTATGTCCTTTTCCAGGGATTGGTCCCTCCTGACAACATGTCCAAAATATGTAAGATGAAGTCCAGCCATTTGCTTCCCAGGAGCACTGTGGTTGCACTTCTCCTAAGGCAGATCTGTTGGCTCCTTTGGCAGTCCATGGTATATTCGGTATTCATGTCCAGCAGTATAATTCAAAAGCATCAATTCTTCTGTCTCCCTTATTCACTGTCCAGCTTTCACAAGCACATGACACGACTGAAAATACCATGGCATGAGTCAGACCCACCTTCATCTTCACTATGACATCTGTACTTTTCAACACTTTAAAGAAATCTTTTGCAACAGCTTTTCCCAATGCAATGCGTCTTTTGATTTCTTGACTGCTACATCCATGGGTGTTGATTGTAGAACCAAGTAAGGCAAAATCTTGCACAACCTCAGTCTTTTCTCAGTTTAACATGAATTTGCATGCTAACCCAGTTATAAATATTTTTATATTCTTCATGTTGAGGTGCAATCCATATTGAAGGCTGTGTTCTTTGATCTTCATTAGTAAATGTTTCAAATCCTCTTCCAGCAAGCAGAGTTTTATCATCTGCATGATCTAGGTTGTTAATGTGTCTTTCTCCAATCCTGATGTTGTGTTCTTCTTCATAAAGTCCAATTTCCCAAATTATTTGCTCAGCATAGAGATTGAAGTTGTTGTTGTTGTTAGGTGCCGTCGAGTCCGTATCCGACTCATAGCGACCCTCATAGGGTTTTCAATGGCTGACTGTTTCGGGATTGCCTTGGGAGTGGATTGCCAGGCCCTTCTCCCATTTTTGTGGTGCTGGGAATTGAACTCGGGTCCTCAGAGACTGCAGTGCAGCGCTCTACCCACTGAGCTAAATCCCAGCCCAGAGATTGAAGAGGTATGGTGAAAGAATATAGCCCTGATGCACACCTTTCTTGACTTTAAACCAGGTAGTGTTTCCTTGTTCTTTTTGAATAATTGCTTCCTGATCCATATACAGATTCCTCATGAATGCAATTAAGTACTCTGTTGTTCCCATTCTTCACAATGTTATCCATAATTTGTTATGGCCACACAGTCATATGCTTCTGAAAAGTCAATAAAACATAGATAGACATCTTTTTGGTATTCTCTGCTTCTGACTAATACCCATCTGACATTGACAGTGATGTCTCTAGATCTATGCTCTCTTCTGAATCCAGCTTGATTCTCCAAAGTTCCCTGTCTATATACTGCTACAGATGCTTTTGAATTATCTTTAGCAAAATTTTGCTTGTATATGATATTAATGATATCATTTGATAATTTCCACATCAGTTGGACCCCTTTTCTTGGAAATAGACACAAGTTTGGATCTCCCCCACTCAGTTGGCCAGGTAGCTGTTTGCCAAATCTCTTGGCATAAATAGGTTAGCACCTCCAATGCTGCATTTACATGTGTCTGTCAGTTTGCCATACTGTGGGGGCTTATGTGTTGCTGTGATGCTGAAAGATATGTTACCAGTATTCCAGATACCAACAAGGTCACCCATGGTAGATAAGTTTCAGCTGAGCTTCCAGACTAAGATAGACTAGGCAGAAGAATATGGGTAACCCACTCCCAAACCAAATAGCTACTGAAACCCTATGAATAGCAGAGAAACACAGTCAGATATAGTGCCAGAAAATGAGCCCTCCCACATTGGAAGGCAATCAAAAAACAACTGAGGAAGAGTTGCCTCTTCAGAGTAGAGTATACCTTAATGATGGGAATGGAGTAAAGTAAAAAAAAATGGAGTAAAGTTAAAAAAAAAATTTTAAAAAAGCCCCAGGGATCTCCATTTGCTGATATGGCATGATTCAAAATGAAGAGGAACAACTGTAAGCATCTGTTAATAATTGGAATGTGGAATGTACATAGTACGAATATAGGGAAATTAGTAATCATCAAAAAAGGAAATGGAGTGCATAAAGTTCAACATTCTAGGCATTAGTGAGCTAAAATGGACTGCATGGGCCATTTTGAATCAGATAATCATATGGTCTACTATACCAGGAATGATAGATTAAAGAGAAATGGGGTTGTATTCATCATCAAAAAAGACATCTCAAGATCTGTCCTGAAGTTACAGTGCTGTCAGTTATAGAGTAATATCCATATTCTTTGTAGGTACAAAGAAGGCCACCTTAAGATGACTATTATTCAAATTTACAGACCCACTACTAAGGCTACAAGTGAAGATAGATAGGAAAGATTTTTACCAACTTCTGCAATCTGAAATAGATCAAGCATGCAATCTGGATGTACTGATAATTACTGGTGAGTGGAATGCAAAAGCTGGAAACAAAGAAGGCAGCTCAGTAGTTGGAAAATATGACCTTGGTGACAGAAACGATGCTGGAGATTACATGATAGAATTTTGTCAGATCTATGACCTTTTCATTGCAAATACATTTTTTCACCAACATTAAATGGTGACTATGCACATGGAACTCACCGGATGCACACATAGGAACCAAATTGACATTTGTGAAAAGAGCTGATGGAAAAGCTCAACATCAAAAGTTAGAACAAGACCAGGTGCTAATTGTGGATCACACCATCAACTGCTCATAGGCAGGTTCAAATTGAAACTGAATAAAATTAGAATGAGTGTACAAGAGTGAAGGTATGTCCTTGAATATATCTCACCTGAGTTCAGAGATCACCTCAAGAACAGGCTTGATGTGTTAGACAGTAATGATTGAAGGCCAGACAAATTGTAGCATGATATCAATTACATCATTCATGAGGAAAGCAAAAGGTTATTTAAAAGACAGGGAAAAAATAAAAGACAAAATTACCTGCCAAAAGAGACTCTGAAACTTGCCCTTGAATGTCTAACAGTTCAAAGGAAGACATGATAAAGTTAAAGAACTAAATAGAAGATTTCAAAGGGCAGCTTGAGAAGACAAAATCGAAATATTATAATAACATGTGTAAGGAGCTGGAGATAGAAAACTAAAAGGGTAGAACACACTCTGATTTTCTCAAGCTTAAGAAATTGAAAAAATTCAAGCCTTGTGTGGCAATAGTGAAGGATTCTACAGGGAAAATATTAAACGATGTAAGAAATATCAAAAGAAGATGGAAGGAATATGTAGAGTTCATTATACCAAAAAAGAATTGTTAGATGACCAACCATTTCAAGAGACTGCATCTGGTCAGGAGCCAATGATACTGAAGGATGAAGTGGAAGCTGCCGTGAAGGTATTGGCAAAACACAGGGCCCCAGAAATTAATGGCACTTAATTAAATGGGGTCTGTATATCTTAACACTATAGTAGATGTTGACACAAGTCTGTTTTCTTATAACCACCATTTTCCCTATTACCTGTATGTCAAATTACTCACTATACTTGACATCTCCTATAGGCTTATCTTGCCCTAGCCCCCATAAGTTGTTAAAATCCCATAGAGAGTTTAGCCACTGAGAATCTTTTGGTTGTGAGAAACAGATGAGTAGGCAACCTAGACCTTCTTTACACAAGAGAATAACTAGGGTAGCTCATAGCATTGAAGGTATGACTGAGCAAGCAGGGAAGTCTCAGGGAAGTGAGGAACCAGGACAATTCTGAGGACTCCAGCATTAATCCTTTGATTTAGGGTACCTCAAGAGACGTCCACTCAGAATTCAAATTGCTAAGAATCAGTTTAAGCCAAGTTGATTCAAGATTCTTTGTGATAGCTTCTCTCTCTCTCTCTCTCTCTCTCTCTCTCTCTCTCTGTATGTGTGTGTGTGTGTGTCACTGGGGGCTGAACCTGGGGTGTTGTGCATGCTTTGCAAGCCACTGTGCCACTGAGCTGCACCCACAGACCCTTTTTTAATTTTTTTAATTTAGAGAGGGTCTAACTAAGTTGTGCAGGCTTCCCTCTGGTCTTGAACCTGGTATCCTTCTCCCTCTGCCTCCAGAGTCTCTGGGGATTGCAGACATGCGCCACCATGCCTAACCTATCTATCTATCTTTCTTTCTTCCTTCCTTCCTCTCTCTCTCTCTCCCCCCCCTCTTTCTTTTCCTTCCTTCCTTCCTTCTATCCTTCCTTCCTTCTTTCCTTTATTTTTAGTAAGAAATTGGAGTTAAGAGAATGTAAGGAACATGAGGTGATGGACGAGGCATACAAATGTTACCATGGTAATCTGAGGGCAAATTAAGTCACCAATATTCTCCCTCAAGAATGTGAATTTAAAATCCAAAATTACAGAAACAGGATGAGTGACTTTGGGTTATAAATCACATAGTCTAAGGCAGGCCACAGTGGGGAAGCAGAGGAAACAGAGATTGTTGACAGAGAAAAGCAAAGATGAGAGAGAAGAGTGACCATGCACCCTCTAAGGGATGGGCAAGATGACTTCATTTCTTGTGGTTTTTTTGTTTGTTTGTTTGTTTTGTTTTGTTTTGTTTTTTGCGGTACGGGGGTTTGAATCCAGAACCTTGTGCCTGCATGCTTTGCAAGTGCTGGAACACTGGGCTGTGCCCCCAGCCCTTTTTTTTTTTTTTTTTTTTTACTTTTTGAGACAGGGTCTCGCTAAGTCACACAGACTGCCTCTGGTCTCAAACTTGTGATCCTCCTGCCTCCACCTCCCGAGCCACTGGGATTACAGGCATATGCCACCAAGCACTGCACTATGACTTCATTTCTTAGTGGTTTCTCCTCCACTTTTTCTGGAGCCTAACAAAGTGTGATTAACAGTCATGAGTGGCTTAACAATGGGGTCACATTCTGTGAAATGTATCCTCAAGTACATTGTCACTGGGTGAAAATCATAGAGTGTAGCTACTTACACAAACC
Organism: Pedetes capensis; assembly: GCA_007922755.1. Classification (NCBI taxonomy): domain Eukaryota; kingdom Metazoa; phylum Chordata; class Mammalia; order Rodentia; family Pedetidae; genus Pedetes; species Pedetes capensis. The sequence goes on along the minus strand of VMDO01014925.1, from coordinate 21,765 downwards.
TAGAAGCATAGGTAAGTCATTCTTACACAAACCTAGATGTGTAGGTACATCATTTGACTTGGTCTCTTGATACATTTAAGAAATATAGTAAACATTAGATGTATGATGCTCCTTCCAGAGTTCAAAACTTTATTTTATAAGAACAAGGAATACAGTCTAAGATTACAATAAAAAGTATAGTAGATACATAAGCCAGTAATAAGCCATTTATTATCCTTAGCAAGTACATAATTGTATGTGCTATGCTTTTACATGACTGGCAGTGCAGTGGGTTTATTTATACTAGCATCACCACAAATATATGGATGATGCATTCACTGTAATACCAAGTTACAATGGCTATGGTGTCACTAAGCAATCAATAGGACTTTTTTAGCTCCATTATAAACTTATGGGGCAGCCATCATACACATCATACATGCAGTCTGTTGTGGACCAAATCATCTGAGGGATGACTGTATTTTCCTTGCAACTACTGTGTCAATTTATAGTCAGAAAGCATAGAAATTGCTTCATATTATTGGAATAGTCAGCTATAGAATAGTTGGAGTTAAAATGATCTTAGACACCAAAAAGTATAGAAAATCAGATAATCTCAGGCAACAGGACAAAAATGCCATTTGCCAGTTCTGCCATTTGGTGATGATGATGCTGATGATGGTAGTGTTTACCACTTACTAAGTACTAAGCACTGGTTTAAGCATGTAACACATATTGCTTCATTTAATCCTCACAAAACCCCTGAAGTGTGGGTAGATTTATTAGTCCCATTTTATGAACAAGATAGCTAAGGTATGTTGTTGTTGTTAGGTGCCGTCAAGTCAGTATCCAACTCACAGTGACCCTAAGTACAACAGGCAAAACACTATTGTCAGTGCTTCTCTGCTGTTCATAGGGTTTTCAATGGCAGATTGATTTTGGGGAGTGGGTTGCCGAGTCCTTCTCCCAAGCCTACAGTACCTGGTGTTCCCAGGCGGTCTCCCATCCAAGTACTAACTACGTCCGACCCTGCTTAGTTTTTGAGATCTGACGGAATCGATGCCACAGGTCTAAGGCTGCAGACAACTAAGGTATAGTGTTAATAAAACATGGAGCCAGGATTCAAATTCCCTAACTTAACATCAACGCCTTACCTCTTGAAAGTGTAATTCTCTTCACAACCTTCAGGAATTAAACAGCTTTTTTTTTTTAATCTAAGTTTTAGGGTGTTTTTCAACTCTTATAAATCCTTCTGGATCAAAAATTTCCCATTTCTTCCAGGTCTTACTCAAATCACAGAGTTACTCTGGTATTTACATTGAAAGGAGTTTCTCTCTGAACCAAGAAGTAGAGATTTACATGAATAGCTTCCAGAGCAGCAATAAAAATGATTGGAATGCAGCAGAATTATGGTTTATGAACCGTGTTTTTTTTAATCTCACAACCGATTGACGTAGATATTCTCTACAACTTCATGAGATAGATAATGCTATTATCTCCTCTGTAATTATATGTTATATAATAAAATGCTTAGAATATGTGCACAGTAATTACACAGTACTTATATAAAGAAAAACATAGCTACAGTTATATGGTAAGTTCAATAAATAATTGCTCCATGAAAACATACAGTAATTACCTAGCACTTGTGTCTCTGCAGGCTTTAGCCCTAGAAAAACGTGTGGAAAAAGAGGCATCTCTTTTAGCAGAACTTCTGTTAGAGATGATTTCACTTGACTTAGAAGTTGGGTTTCTCCCCGCCCCACCCCAAGAATGATTCAGTCTCAGAATCGTTCTTTTACCCTTAGTATCTCCATGAAAGAGAATTTCCATCACATGTTATGCAGTACTCAGTGTGAAGGAGCATTAGTGATTGCCTGCTGGTGAGTGAAGGGGGACAAGGGACAGGGTTCCCCAGCTACCACTAGAAGCTGCACTTGTTTTGCCCTGAGTAACTGTCAACAGAAATACAGGTTGGAGTTTAAGCAGATGCCAAAAACCTATGTCCTTTCTACCTGGTTACTCTCCCTTCACAGTGTTTTCTTTGTAATCCAAGCTGCAAATTACTTTCAGAGAGCTCCTAGGCCAATCTGGGAATGTATAAGCTCCCATGCTAAGGTAAGAAAAAAAATACTAGTGAGTCTTTAAATTGAACTCAAGGGTCAAATAATTTGAAATTATTCTCCTTTCACATTAAAATCTTTTGAGTATATCATTCTGAAGCCACAACATTAGATAATGGTTTACTTCTCTCTTACCCTACCAACTGTGGTTCCTTCAGAAGGTTCTATGGTAAATAAATAAATAAAATAAAAGAAGAAAAAAAGGTGTAAGTTGACAAAATAGTGACATCTAACCAAAAAAATGGGACCTTCAATTTGATAATGTATTGTTGACAGTTATTCAATTCTTAAATCCAGTCATAATGAGACAAGACACTACATAAACCAAAGACCACACACATTATCAATGTGAAGTATCAAAAGGGTGTGGAGGAAATGAGTTACAATCTCTTTTTCTCCCAACTGTTGTAATGTTTTGCCTTTTAAAAAATCAGTTTAAAAAAATACATTAAGCCCCAATGTATGAAGGTACAACAGTACCAACAACAAAAAGTTCGGTTTGTCCACAGAAGCATGCCTTTTTCACCTTTTTTCCTCTCACAAAGACTCATTCTTTCCACTAAGCTTTTTCTTTTTTTCTCTCAACTGTTACTATTTTGTGTCATTGTGTCAAGTTTAGTCTATTGGAAATTCTGTTTTCTCTGTAATTTAGGTTTTAAGCAACATATGATTTACTCTCTTACTTAAAAAAAAAAAAATTTAGAGGCCATCCCTGGCTGGGAGACTGTCTGGCATCCTTAATCTTCTATAGAAATCGTGAGGAAAGAACAGATAAACCTAACTAAATCCAACACTGAAAAGGAGCTCCTTTAAAATGTGAGGTCCTTGTCAACCAGTTAAAAAGTAAAAGTTAGTTTTGTCCTGAATATCCTTGCTGGGCCTATTATGCATAAAGAGGGTCCACAGCCCATTTGTTAAGGCCTCTCAATGAACTCCATTCATTCTGTACTTGGAAATGTCTCTTCAGCCACAAAGAGAAACAGTAGTTACAACCTAATTTCTTTGGCACCCAATATCAGCAGAGGAAAAGCCAACAGACCATTATGAAAACTCTACTACTTTCTCTTGGCGATTATATAATCCTATATTCATTGGACATATTTGTTTATTTAAGTAAATATGTTTTCTAAAGGATTATAAAGTGGTTCTGTAATACTGTAATATCACATTTCATGCATGGAGCAACATTTTTTAAATGGAGTGCTTCAAAGTAATTTGCTTCTTAAGGTTACTAGAGTTTAAAAAATACACTAATGTATATTGACACTTTAAGAGGAAAGGCTTTGTGCTCTTCACTACTGTGTTTTTAAATCTGATGAGAATTCAAAACTACAATTTTGCTAGCTAAACTCATTAATCACATTCCACGATGACCTGTAGATATCAGTGAAGGGCTCAGAGCTAAACAGTAGTGGTAGTATGATCCTCTTAGTATAATTTCCAAGTGGCGTCTGCAGTGAACTTTCCTAAGGGCAGATCTGATCAGAGCATGTTATTCCACTAGGACTTCCCATTGCCTTTAAAGGAAAGATCTGCATTATACATGCCTCACAAAATTCTCTTTATAAGCCATGTGTGGTGGCCCATGCCTCTAGTCCCAGGGATAAGGGAGGCCAGGATAGGAGGATAGAAAGTTTGAGGCCAGAAACAGCTTGCATAATTTAGCAAGACTCTGTTTCAAAATAAAAAAATAAAAAATGGGCTAGGGTGTGGCCAGTGGTAGAGCACTTACAAAATATGTGTGACACCCTGGGTTCAACTCCCAAGTACTGCGGGGGAAAAAAGGTGGAGGTGGAGGAGGAGGAGGAGAAGGAGAAAAAGAAGAAAAGTTCTCCTTTTGACTTCTGCATACCTGCTTTTTTTAGCCTCATTTCCTGCCATCTTCCCTCACTGAATTTTTTTCCAACAGCCCTGGCTCTTTCTCCTATACAGTAGTTTCTGCATATTCCTGCCTGGAAGTCTGTGCCCATCCCTTCCCCCATCCTTCCCTGCTGATACCCCTTTAAATATGATCAACTTTTACCCTGAATTCTTAGCTTTAAGGCTGATTTTCCAGGAAGAATTTACCATATATTCCTGATTCTAGTCCGTACCCTTTCAAGAGTTTTACTGGGCTTCAAAATCAGATATGGATTTAGAATTGAGTGTGGATTGGATTTGCAGTTGGGCAAGCCAGGAAATATGCAGGGATTCAAATCCATTTCTGATTTTGTAGCCCTCTAACACACTTGATTGGGAGAAGGACCCAGCAACCTAATCCCAAAAAAGCAGTCAGCCATTGAAAATCCTATAAATAGCAGGCCTGCAGCTGTAGCCCTGTGGCATCCGATCCCATCAGATCTCAGAATTTAAGCAGGGCAAGACCTACAAGTACTAAGTTGCATCATAATACTTGGTTGGGAGACTGCCTGGGAACACCAAATACTGCAGGCTTGGGAGAAGGACCCGACAACCCACTCGCAAAAATCAATCTGCCATTGAAAACCCTATGGACAACAGAGAAGCACTGACAATAGCCTGTTGCCTGTTGTACTTAGGGTCACTTTAAGTCGACTACTGACTCAATGGCACCTAACAACAACAACAACAACAACAACAACAACAAACACTAGAAATGGTACGGATTAGAGTCAAGGACATACGGTAATTTTATTAATTCCCTAATTAGTTAATTGTTGTTGTTAGGTGCCGTGGAGTCCATCAGACTCATAGTGACTTTTATTTACAACAGAACAAAACACTACCCAATATTGTGTCATACCCAGTATTATTGTCAATGTTTCTCTGCTATTCACAGGGTTTTTGATAGCTGATTATTTTTTGGAAATGGGCTGCAGGTCTTTCTCCCAAGCCCACAGCACCCAGTATTCCCAGGCAATCTCCCATCCAAGAACTAACCAGGCCCAGAGATCAGACCAGATTAGATGCCAGGGTGGTATGACTATAGATAATTAATAGTTTAGTGTATTTAGAGCAGAGCTCCTATGAGGATTAGTTGCTCAGAATTTATAACCAGATTGTGAATGACTTTGTAAACTTTGTTTTTAAAGTTTCTGAACAGAAAATGCTGTCTGCTTTCTGTTTTAAGTTTGAAAGATTGAGTCTTAAAAGAATGTTTAAAATAGCCATCTAATTAGTGGGCAGCAAACTAGGGAACACTCCACTTTCTTCTCTTGCGTGATGATACAATCTTCACCTGTCCAAAACACTGTGAAAAATCACTTGTTCTGGTTGCATTTTTGGAACAATTTTCATTATTGAAAAATATCAGCTGCCAGTATTTAGCCTTATGTTGTCATTTACTGGTGAGTGATGCTAAATATAGTCTTAACTAAAATTCAAAGACCATTAAATTATTGAGTAGTGTGTACAGTATAGTGGTTCAGAGTACAGAGTCTGGCAAGATCTGGTTTAAAATTTTTTCTCTGCTACATACTAGTTGTATGGATGTGGACAGGCTATTTAGACGACTTACCAAAATAAACTTGAAGTGATAACTTAGAGACTGGGGCCAGAAAAGCAAACCCCAAAACAATTCACAAGCATAACATTTCTTTGAATTTGAGTGTTATCTAAAAATCCATATAAATATTGAGTTCTCTTCCATCATATATTTTGTTTGTTTTAACATTAAAATATTTTTAAGTTGGGGGGGGGCTAACTTTGTTGGTGCTTATTGTCTCAAATTCTCTGTACAATTATTTCTCCAAGAAGATACACTATGTTTATCCTATGGCTTGAAGCACTCTTTTTTAATGTTACAAAAGCATGTAAACAGATTAAAGGAATGATCAGGAATGTAAATATGAGGTCTCATTAGAGCTGAAGTTCTACATTAATCTTTAGTCACTGATGTAGTGTTCACCCTGAGAACACACTATCCTAGGTATTTATTTTCAAATCTAGCTCAACAATGTTACAAAATACACTCAACATTTTCCTTCCTGCTTGTTATTATTGTTATGTGCCATGGAGTGGAGTCCAACTCATAGCGACCCTATGTACAGCAGAAAGAAACACTACCTGATTCTGTGTCAGGCACACGATCTTATTTATGTTTAAGCCCATTATTGCAGACACTGTGTCAATCCATATGGTGGAGGGTTTTCCTCTTTTTCATTGACCTGTCACTCTCCCAAACATGATGTCCTTCTCCAGGGATTGGTCCCTCCTGACTACATGTCCAAACGAAATAAGATGCAGTCTGGCCATTCTTGCTTCCAAGGAGCACTCTGGTTGTACTTCTTCTAGGACAGATCTGTTGGTTCTTTTGGCAGTCCATGGTATATTCAATAGAGGTCTCCAGCACCACAATTCAAAAGCATCAATTTTTTTTCTGTCTCTCTTGTTCAATGTCCAGCTTTCACAACCATATGATGCCACTGAAAATACCATGGCATGAGTCAGACGCACCTTCATCTTCAATGTGACATCTTTGCTTTTCAATACTCTAAAGAGATCTTTTGCCACAGCTTTTCCTAGAGCAATGAGTCTTTTGATTTCTTGACTGCTGCTTCCATGGGTGTTGATTGTAAAGCTAAGCAAAGCAAAATCATTAACAACTTCAATCTTTTCTCTATCTATTGTGAAGTTGCATACTGACCCAGTTGTAAGGATTTTTGTTTTGTTAATATTTAGTCAAAATCCATACTGAAGACTATGTTCTTTAATCTTCATCAGTAAATGTTTCAAATCCTGTTCACTTTCAGCAAGCAGAGTTGTGTCATCTGCATAACGCAGGTTGTTAATAAGTCTTCCTCCAATCCTGATGCCACATTCTTCTTCATAAAGTCCAGCTTCTTGGATTATTTGCTCACCATGTAAATTGAAGAGATATGGTGAAAGTACACAGCACTGAGGCACACCTTTCTCAACCTTAAGCCAGGCAGTGTTTCCTTGCTCTATTTGAACAACTGCCTCCTGGTGCATGTACAGATTCCTCATGAGTACAATTAGGTGCTCTGTTATTCCCATTTTTCAAAGTGTTACCCATAATTTGTTATGATCCACACAGTCAAATACATTTGCATGGCCAATAAAACATATAGACATCTTTCTGATAATCTCTGCTTTTGACTGATGTCCATCTGACATCAGCAATCATGTCCTTGGTTCCCTGTCCTCTTCTGAATCTGGCTTAATTTTCCAGCAGATCCCTGTCTATATACTGCTGCAGTTGATCTTGAATGATCTTTAGTAAAATTTTGCCTGCGTGTGATATTAATGATATTGTTCAATAGTTTCCACATTCATTTGGATGTTCTTTTTCGGGAATAGACACAAATATGCATCTCTTCCAGTCAGTTGGCCAGGTAGGTGTTTTCCAAGTCTGTTGGCATAAACATGTTAGCAGGAAGCATGCTGCCTTATCTGTTTTCCTTGTCTTTTCCATAACATTTATAATATTTTAGGCAAAGCAAAAAACATGCAAAGGCCCAGTGTAAGCTGCCACGTTGGATGTGATATGAATGATGGAACAGAGGTAACTGAAATAATTAGCAAGAGGAATTAATAACCCATTAGAACTTAAGTAAGGAGAGAGAATGGAGAAAATCAAGGAGAGATGGAGGAAATAGAATTCTTGGAGACTGATTTGGGTTTAAAGAAAAATATGAGAAGAATTGAACTAGCCAACGGGACGTGGAGAACATTTGGTCAGTGAGTCCTATAACTCATTTCTCATTAAACCTTGTGTAATACCTTCTCATTTCCTATACTGTCATATTTTGTAATTGTATAATTGTCTTATTTTTTATATGAAGTTATATGGGTCGAGGATTATATTACTAATAATATGGGTAAATTTTCATGAACATAGAAGTCTTTGCTACTATACTTACGTAGTTTCTTTAATCACTAAGGAGAGGATTTCCACCCCCCACCCCCAGATTCATGTTGTCTTTTGCAAATTTTGAATGTTACAGGGTGCATGACACTTTAGGAAGCACAAAGAAAGGCACCAAAACTAAAAGCAAACTACTCACTACAAAGCAAATTTTTAAGTTAATAAATGAGTCTGTTTTCTGGAGTCCTTTCTCTCTTTTAAAATGTAGGAAGTATTAATATAGCTGGATCCATTCCCAGGATTTGAAGGTGAATGAGGAGAGAAGAGGAAGCAGACAGTTAAGAGTTATGATTCAATAGATCAAATTTCTAGCATCTTAATACCTTTGATGCTGAGCACAGTCATCCGATTTCTCCCCTTTCCTCTTCTCAGAACTTCTTTCCCTTCTAGTGCGATTGCCTCTCACTTATGAGAATGAATATACAAACAATGACCATTGTCAGAAAGGAATCCCTAAGATTATTATAACCTAACCAAATAGCATCTACATCATACCACCCTGGCATCTGATCTCATCAGATCTTGGAAACTAAGCAGAGTTAGGCCTGGTTAGTACTTGGATGGGAGACCACCTGAGAATACTAGGCACTACAGGTTTGAGAAAAGGACTGAGAAGCCCACTTCCAAAACAATCAGCCATTGAAAGCCCTATGAATATTAGAGAAACACTAACAATAGTACTGGATATGGCACAGTGTCAAGTAGTGTTTCGTTCTGTTTGTACATAGGGTCTCTATGAGTTGAACGGGACTCGACAACACCTAACAACAAACAACAGTGAGAAAATCCTTAAGCTAATGATAGTGTATGAAAAAAGGGTTGTTCTTAATCTTATCTAATTAAATGATGAGAGCACCTTCTTTTGCAATTCTTCTATGCATTAATTACCTACCACTGTCTTTGTTTTATGTTTATCCAAATATATGTTTCACTTGATTTATAATTACCATATGTACATTTTACCAATAAGACATGAAGAAGCCATTGGTAAAAGTTTATCTAGTAACACCCATGACTTCTCATTTTCATTTAAAACTTCACTATGCTCAGGTTGGGGGCTGAGATTTAGATCAGTTGGTAGAGCACTGCACTGCAGTCTCTGAGCACCCAAGTTCAATTCCCAGCACTGCAAAAATGGGAGAAGGGCCTGGAAATCCACTCCCAAGGCAATCCTGAAGCACTCAGCCATTGAAAACCGTATGAGGGTCGCTATGAATCAGATACTGACTTGAAAGCACCTAACAACAACAACATGCTCAGATTATCATGGCATGGAAATAGGAACTTGAGAACACCAAGAATCTGGACTTCCAAATGAATAGAAGGATATAGAAAAAGAGCAGAGGACTATAATGAGCTACATCACCCAGTTCCTTAAAATGTAAATGTTTATACCAGGAAAACTCATTTACAGAAAATACTTTATGCTGTCAAAGGGGGAAGAAGTTGTATAAGAATTGACTATCAAGGACCGTTCCAAGTAGAGAAAAATTTAATGATGAATTGGCAAGAAAGTGGTTTAAGAACACATCATTTCAAAAATAACAGTAAAGCAAATTTTATTATTCATTATAAACTCCCTAGACTTTACCTATGTCTACTCAGAAGCTTTCTATGAATACTTGAGTTTATAGAGATTCTCACAAGAACCCCACCCTACCTACTAAACTGGGGAGAAAGAGCAGGCACATGGCATGTTATGATGAGGGGAGAATAGAGTGGAGATGGTAGGTAGCTATTGGTGCCAAGAGACTAAGAACTTGTCCCAAAATAAAATGCCTGGGAGAAACCCAGTCTTTCAGTCATCAATAGTCAGTCCCTTGGCCACACAAGCAAAAGAAAATAAAATACACAGTGAGAAAAGCAGACCAATTGAAAGGGAAACTATGAGAGACCAAAAAATGAATAAACAAAAAGGCAGAAAACAAAAATGAAAACAGGTTTCTTTCTTGAGTACCTTGGAGAAGAGGTCAAGGCAGTTCCTTTGCATATGGATTATCCTAATGACATGAGGCTACAGCAAAACCTATATATGAGCAATAACCTATAACATTCATATAGGAAGTGGAGGAACATATTGTTTATTAATTTTGCTCATATTTGGGTTCCTCAGGAAACTGAATAAATACTGAAATTTGAGTGCACTGGAGCATGAACCCAAATGCAAAATGCAACTGAAAATTTCAGCTTGAATTAGTTAGGACACTCAAGTCAGCGGTTGGGATTTTTGTGCCCATGGATTTTCCAGTCCAGCTTTTATTGTTTCAGTCAATGACTGGACTACTGGATATGGTGAGCCTTGGAAATCATACACTACTGTCCATCAGCTGTGTCAGCACTGTAAGGAACAATTAAGATAACTATTTCTTTGAACCCAGAGATATATTCTTTTTCTACTCTTCCAGTATCTCCTTCTTACAGGCAGAGATAAACATTACCCTATTAAATAAACAATAAAATCTTCTTCATGCTCACACTTCTCTCTCAATGTGCATATGGAAGAGTCAGCATGGCATCCTAGAGTCTATCAATGGAGATGGAAAAAATTATCAAACTCAGTGAATAAAATATGATGAGGCTTTAAAAGATTGCTGAAGAATATGATACAAATGATAAACATTGTCTAGCTTTGTAACCTTGTGCAGATGACACCTGGCCCTCAGTTTGGTCCTTTATGAACCTACTTTAAGGATGGTTGCAGTTAGGCATGGTGGCACACATCTGTGATTCCAACACTGGAGAGACTGAGACAGGAGAATCCCGAGTTTCAGGCCAGTCAGGGCTACTTAGTGAGACCCTGTCTCAAAAAGCCAATAAAAAAGGGAGATGGGGGTTGTGATGAGATTAATATCTTGAACAAATGCAGAACTGTGTACAAAATCAAGCTATTGTTGACTCTGTGTTCTACCTTATTAGCAGTTAGTGTATCCACACAGTGACTTAACTCTGCGTATTGGATGTAGAATGTGAATTCAAACATTTCTATTCCTCATTTTCTTTATCAATATATGGAGGATAATTACACATATGGTTTTCTTGGTAGGGGCTAGTTTTTGTGGAAAATAACATCTTACAGAGATTTTTCTCAAGAATTTTTGATTCAAGATTTATATTAGTTAAGATTAGATTTGGCAGTAAATTACAGAAAACTCTCCAAAACAAGAGCTTAAGGAAGGTAGAAGTTTATTTTTGTCTCATAGAAATGTCCAGGAAGTGGTTCATAGCTGGCATGATGCTCCATTTTCTCAGACACCCAGACTCCATTCATTTTGATGACCTGTCCTCTAAAGCTTCAACATCATAGTCCCAAGTGGAAGCATCACATTCCAGAGGAGCAGAATAAGGAAAGGGTCAGAGGTCTGGAGAGAAAAGGAACACACCTTCTCTCTCCTGAAGAAAGTTCATGAAAATTGACATAAGACATTTCTGCTTGTATGCTAGTTGCCATCCCTGGCTGCAAGGTGGAAATGCCATACCCATTGCAAATGGCCACAAATCTGAGTCCCTGTGAGCAGGAAAACAAGTAATAGCAGTTTCTGTCACTTGTCAATTTCACTATTTCAAGGTTGAAATGTTTTCTTCTTGAGTGGGTGGAAAAAGAATGGGCTGAGAAATATTTCAGAAAACTAAAATCAGCTGCTTTGTGAATATTTATCAGTGTTTTCCCCCTTGCTCTGGGGATTGAACCCAGGGCCTCAGGCACTACACAAGTGCCCTACCACTGAGCTGTTGAGCTACCTTCCCAGCCCTGTCACCATCTCTTAACTTTTGAAAATTAGTAAACTGAAGATATCCTGTTTCCAACTTCACATGTAAGGAGTGTAGAAGTTGCCCCTCTGTTCTAACAAGTTAAACACTGAACAAATGGAAAAAGCAATAATTCTTTTTGGGTCCATAAGAGAAGTAAGGCAACAGGACAAACTGCTACCCTCAAAATTGGAGGGACAAACAGGCAGACAGAGACAATACAATATATCAGAGTGGGAAACATCAGTGGGAACCAGTGCTGGGGTAGAAAAACCTACATGGTAGTTCATGGATTGCTGGAAGCTAGGCATGTGGACAAATCTAAGAATTAAAAACTCTGGGGGACCTAGTCATAATAGAATCCCCATCCTTCTGTGAGCTCGACTAGTTTATTAAAGTAAATATTGGAGAAAAATCCATTCCTGCTTCTGGGAGCCAGAGGGGGAAAGATATACACTGAAACACTCTGTTCTTTTTTGTGGTAGTTAGGGGTTGAATCCAGGGCCTCACACATACTTTGCAAGTGTTCTACCATTGAGCTCCCCACCCCCCCAGTCCATTTAAAAATTTTTTTATTTTTTTATTTTTTATCTTGAGATAGGATCTTGCTAAAGTTACGCAAACTGCCTCTGGCCTCAAACCTGTGATCCTCTGCCTCTGCCTCCTGAGTTGCTGGGATTACAGGACTGGGCCACCATGCCGGACTGAAACACTCTATTCTTAACAAGATCTTCTCTCAGGAGAGTCTTTGTAACCAGAGCCCAAAGTCCTTGGGTTTTATTAGAATCTAACTGACATAGGGGAAGGAAAAATATCCAACACCAGCCCACTGTAGCCAACCTATTCCATCTGGGGTCAGGGACTGAAAAATACTTGTGATAGTCACAGTCCAGCAGGATGGACTCACTGAAAACCAGATCAGATCATAGGACCATAGAATGCTTCTTCTTCCCCTTCTCTTTACCACCACATCACTAAAAGCCTACTACCTTTAGTAGTTCATTTTGCCTTGTACATCACATTGAGCTATCCAGAAAAAATTATAAGGCACACCATATTTATCAGCTTTTTGTTGCCATAACAAAATACCTGAAGCCGGCTACTTATGAACTAAAAAAAAGTTTATTTAGCTCACAGTTCTGGAAGTTCAAGGGCATGGGACTGCTCTCAGCTCTGACAAGGCCTCTCTTAGCTATATCATATCATGGCAGAAAGCAATGGCAGCAACATATGTGGGAACAATAATCACATCACCAAACAGCAAGTCAGAAAGACCGAGTGGGACCAGGTCTAAGGTTTTATAACACTTGCTGTTGTGAGAACTCACTCCAGGACAACAGTATTCCCTTCTAAGAGCAGTTTCCCCAGTAACGTAAGGACCTCCCACCAGGCCCCACCTCTTAAAGTTCTACCATTTCCCAATACCACTACCCGGGGGACAAAAATACCCTCCAGAACATAAACATCTGGAGGGACAAACAGTGTTGTCCCAGTGCATATACTGAAAGACAAAGCAAAGTTTGAAGAAGCAGAACAAATACCAGAACTAGACATAGCAGGGACATTGGAATTATCAACTAAGGAATTTAAAACAATAATTCAGATGCTAGGGGATCCAATGAATAAGTTATACATGCAAAGGTGATGAGCAACGTAAGCAGAGAGAAATCCTAAGAACCAAAAAGAAATGCTAGAGATCAAAAATACTGTGGGACTTTGGGGATGTGTTTAAGTGATGAAGATGGAGCCATCATAATGGTATTAGTGCCCTTATGAAAGAAGCCCCAGAGACCACCTTCATCCCTTCTTCCATGTGAGGACACAGTGAGAAGATGGCTGTTTATGAACCAAGAAGCAGGCCCTCACCAAACATCAAATCTGTCAGTTTCTTTCTTTCTTTTTTTCCCCCTTGCAGTAGTAGGGGCTGAATACAGGCCCTAGTACACTTTGCAAGCTCTCTACCACTGAGCTGTACCTCCCAGTCACTTTTTTTATTTTTTATCTTGAGACAGGGTCTCATTAAGTTATGCAGGCTGCCTCTGGCCTCAAACTTCTGATTCTCTTGCCTCTACCTCCCAAGTTGCGGAATGTAGCCATGAGCCATCACACCCAACTCAAATCTGCCAATGTCTTGATGTTGGACTTTCAAGCCTCCAGAAGTGTAAGGAAAATGATGTTTGCTACTTATAAGTCTACAGTATTTTTTTATATCTGTCCAATGGACTAAGCCAGGAAGAGAAGAAATATTTGAAACGAATAATGACTAATGACTGAAAATTTCCCCCAGATCAATGTTAGACTTAAACCACAGATCAAGGGAAGCTCAGGGAACACAACAGGATAAATGGAAACAAACAACCACACACACAAAAAGGTACTACATATCACATATTTTCAAACTACAGAAAGTGAAATATAAAGAAAAAAACATGAAAGAAGCTAGAAGAAAAAGCCACTTCACCTTATTGTTTGTTGTTATTAGGTGCCCTTGAGTAGGACCAACTCACAATGACCCTCATAGGGTTTTCAATGGCTGATTGTTTTGGGATTGCTTTGAGATAGAGAAGCAAAGACAAGCATTATATCTTACTTATTAGAAGTTATGTGGCAAGTGTGGAGTGGACTATTTAAAGCATTGAGGGAAAAAAAAGCCCCACCAATCTAGAATTCTACACCTTGCAAAACTATCTTTCAAAAGTGAACAAGAGCCAAGTGTGGTGGCGTACACTTTTAATCATGGTGATTCAGGAGACTGAGGCAAAAGAATCACAAGTTCCAGACCAAAGGCAGCCTGCATAACATAGCAAGACCTTGTCTCCAAATAAAAGAAAAAATAAAAGGTGGGCTGGAGGTACAGCCCAGGGTTAGAGCACTTGCAAAGTATGTGAAAGGCCCTAGATTCAATCCCCAAGTACCACAAAAAATAAATGAACATCAACAAAAGAGAATGAATGAATAATAAATAAGTAATAAGTGACCAAGAACAAAAGATTTTCTCACACAAACAAAATTTGAAGGATTTCGGTGTCAGTAGATAGAACTTGCAAGGAGTTCTTTCACGTTTACATTATCCAGAGGAGGAAAATAATATAGAACAGAAACTCAGATCTACATAAAGAAAGAAGATCATTAAGGAAAGAATAAGTACAAATAAAATAAAACTTTATTTATTTACTGTTAATGTAACAAGTAAATTTGTTAAACAATAATTATAACAAAAATGTATTTGATTATATAAGCTTATATATGCCATTATATAAATGAAAAGAATGACAGTAATGATACAAGAAATGGGATGGAGGAATGTGAAGTATTTTCTTGTTTTAAGGTACTCATGCTACCCAGAAAGGAGCATCATTTTATTTAAAAGTGGGCTTGTAAACTCTAGGGCAACCACTAAAAAAAAAAATTAAATTAAAAAAGGAAAAGAAAAAAATTGAAGATATAACTGACATACTAAGGAAGAAGACAAAATGAAATCATAAAATAGTTAAGACCACAAAAGGCAGGGAAAAAAAGTGGAGGACATAAATAGGGGCAAAGAACAAGGGCAACAAATACAAAACAGTAGCAAATGTGGTAGATATTGATCAAGTTTTATCAACAACATGATTGTTGATGATCTAAATGTACCAATTAAAAAACAAAGTTTTCTTGGAACCAATCTAACCAAAGAATCTTGGAATCAATCTAACCTTCAGATCTCTACAAGGAAAATTTCAAACCTTAAAGAAAAAAATTGAAGAGGACACTAAGAAATGGAAGGACCTTCCCTGCTCCTGGACTGGGAGAATCAATATAGTAAAAATAGCTATCCTACCAAAAGCAATTTACAGATTTAATGCAATCCCCATTAAAATTCCATTGACTAACTTTACAGAAATAGAAAAAAATGATCAAAAAATTCATATGGAATCACAAAAGACCACATATAGCCAAAACACTCTTAAGCTGCAAAAGTAGTGCAGGTGGAATCACAATCCGTGATTTTAAGCTATACCATAGGGCAGTGGTGGCAAAAACAGCTTGGTACTGGGACAAAAATAGGCCTGAAGACCAGTGGAACAGAATAGAAGACCCAGAAATACCTCAACACACCTATAGCCACCTTATTTTTGACAAAGGAGCAAAACAATAAACTGGAAAAAGGATAGCCTTTTAAATAAATGGTCCCGGGAAACATGGACATCTGCTTGCAGAAAAATGAAAACCGACCTGCATCTCTCAATATGCACGAGAGTTAACTCAAAATGGATAAAAGACTTCAACATAAAACCAGAAACTTTTAAATTAATAGAAGATAGGATAGGCAATATGCTACAACATATAGGCATAGGAAAGTATTTCCTTAATAGGACTCCAATTGCTCAAGAAATTGCAACAAGAATAGATGGGATTACATGAAATTAAAAACTTATGTACAGCAAAGGAAATAATTAAGGAATCAAGGAATTCCCACTGAATGGCAAAAAGTTTTCACATCCTATATATCAGACAAAGGTCTAATTACCAGAATGTAAAAAGAACTTAAGAAAAAAGTACCCAAGAAAACAAATAATCCTATACACAAATGGGCAAAGCAACTGAATAGACCATTCTCAAATGAAGAGGTCTGTAAAGCCATGAAACACATGAAAAAATGCTCAATATCCCTAGCCATTAGGGAGATACAAATTAAAACAACTCTGAGATTTCACCTTACACCAGTAAGAATGGCCAAGATCAATAAAACAAATAACAAATGCTGGCAAGGTTGCAGAGAAAAGAGAACACTCTTATATTGCTGGTGGAGCTGTAAATTGATCCAACCACTGTGGAAATCAATATGGAAGTATCTTAAAAAACTAAAAATAGATCTACCGTATGACCCAGCTGTAACACTATTGGGAATATACCCAAAGGGAGATGTGTCATCATACCACAGAGACAACTGCATCTCATGTTCAGTGCAGCACTTTTCACGATAGCAAGGATACGGAATCAACCAAAGTGCCTATCAACAGAAGAATGGATAAACAATGGTACTATACACGATGGAATACTACTCAGCAATAAAAAAAAAAAAATGAAATAATGCATTTGCAGCAAAATGGATGCAATTGGAGAAAATTATTTTAAGTGAACAAACAGAAGCTCAGAAAGAAAAATACCACATGTTCTCACTCATATGTGGGAGCTGAATCAAAATTATAAGAAGGAAATAATCCTATGTAGAGGTTGGAACATTAAAAAAAAAAAAGCTAAGAATGGTATTATTATGGATGGACTAGAAAATTCATGTAATAGTACTGACAATGTAAAAAGAAAGCTCACTACAGAAAAAGTTTCTATCTTAAACAGAATTGGAACCCAAGGATATATAGAAAAATATCACCATAAAAAGACAAGCAAATGGAAGAGAAGTCTTTGGTGGGGGGCTGGCACGGGGGAGAGGAAGCACACAAGAGGATAAGGAGGAACTTATATGTATAATGTACAACAAAATGCATATATGGGAATGTCACAATGAAAAGCATGTCAGAATGAATCACATTAAGGTGTACATTAAAAATTTCCAATAAAAGAAAGAGAAAAAGAAAACAAAGATTTCCAGAGTGAGGACTCAATTATATGCTGTCTACAAGAAATCCATAAGCATAAAGACATATAGATTTAAAAGTAAAAGTGTTGTGCCCAAAGACAACCAGGGAGTCTGAAGTTGCATGTAATAACAAAGAACCTTTATTAATGCTCAAGCTCAAGGGTACCACACCTCACGGGTGCAGCATTTCAGTGTTGGGACCTTGACTCATTGTAGGGTGAAGGCATATATTGTGGGTTACAAGCAGGGAAGGAGAGAGTGGAGAAGGCGAAAGGCAAAGGTCCAAATAAGGTGGGGCTTTGAGATAAGGTGGGCTTTTGAGTTGCTAAAGTAAGAGGCGTCTGCTATTGAAAGTCAAATAAGGTAGGGCTTTTGAGTTGCTAAAGCAGGCCATTTGTATTATCCTGAGACCTGGGAGTACCTGGGAGTTTCTGGAAGTTACTGCCCATATCTACAGCCCTTTGTTCTGGCCCAGAGCATTCTGATCTAGTGATCTTTTAAAGGAATTTGTGGAGTGGTGCCTGCAGGACAGAATTCTAAGATAAGGGAGTCATTTGGGACAACTCTGGGTTCTTGGTCAGCCTGGGCATCTTAAAAGGATAGAGAAAACACACCATGCAACACCCAATAAAAAGAAAGCAGGAGTAGTTATGTTAACTTCAGACACAGTAGACTTCAGAACAAGGAAAATTGTCAAGGATAAAGATTTGTTACGTGGCATTGAGTCAGTGTCCAACTCATAGCGACCCTATCTACAATAGATAAAACATTATTGTCATGCTTCTCTGCTATTCATAAGGTTTTCAATGGCTGATTATTTTTTGGGAGTGGGTTGCTGGATCCTTCTCCCAAGCCTACAGTACCTGGTGTTCCCAGGCAGTCTCCCATCCAAGTACTAACCAGGTCCGACCCTGGTTAGCTTCAGAGATCTGACAGGATAAGACACCACAGTGGTACAGCTGCAGGCAAGGATAAAGAGGGGTACTACATAATGATAAAGTGGTCAATTCTCCAAGAAAGTAAAACAATGATTGACATATATGTGCCTAACAACAGATCACCAACATATGTGAGGCAAAACATGTAGAACCACAAGGATAAATAGATGAATCCACTATTGTAGTTGAAGACTTCAACACCTCTCTATCAGAAATGGAAAAATTCAGCAGGCAGAAAATCTGTAAGAACATAGTTGAAGTCAACATCAACATCCATCAACTAGATATAATGGACACTTACAGATTAATTCATCTAACAACTACGCACTACTCATTCTTCTCAAGCTAATAAGGCACAGTCATCAAGACAAACCACATTCTAGGCTGTAAAACACACAGTAAAGGACTCATATAACATCACTTACAGTGGTATTAGTAGTTTAATCAGTAACAGGAAAATAACTACAAAATCCTAAAACAAATGGAGCTTAAACAACACATAAAAAACAAATGGGCCAAAGAACAAGTTTCAAGAAAAAGTTTTAAATATTTTAAACTGAATGATAATGAAAACACAACTTATCAAAATCTGTGAGATGTGAAGAAAGCAGGACTTGAAGGGAAATTGATAGCACTGAATCCAAATATAAGAAAAGAAAAAAAAAATGTAAGAATCAATCATCTAGGTTTCCCCCTTAAAAAAGAAGACTAAATTAAATCCCAAGTAAGTAGAAGAAAAGAAATAGTAAAAATTAGAACAGAAAATTCAATGAAGTTTCAAAAAGTAAACCAGTAGAGAAAATCCACAAAACCAAAAGCTAGTCCTTTGAAAACATCAATAAAATCAGAAATGAAAGAACTGCACTACAGTTGGACATAAAATGGACATAAAATGGTTTAAAAGAAGAATATTCTGAACAACTCTATGCCCACAAAGTTGATAACCTAGATGAATTGGACCAATTTCTTGATAGGCAATGTGCCAAAATTCACACAAGAAAAAACAGACTATCTGAACAGAAGTATATCTACAAAAACATTAAAAAATTAATTGATCATCTGTAACCTCCCAAAACAGAAAGCACCAGGCATAGATTCACTACTGAATCGTACCAAATAGTTAAGGAAGAGATTATTCATTTCTTTCTTGGCAGTTAGCATGGATAAATTGAGAGCTTGCTAATAAGAATTTTCATTATCAGTGTAATGAGACTTCCGATAATAGTGTTTGGAAGCAAAATAACTCTCAGTGAGACATCTGCTCATTCATCGAAACAACATTTTTCTATCTTCTACTTTAAGCCAAATAATTACTAGGCACTAGGCAGTTAGAGATGAAGAAAGAATAGTCCAGGTCTTTGAATTCACACAGAAGTTTGCATACACGATAGATTTACTATAATTTGGCATTCTCTGGCTAATATAATGTTTTCAGTTAAACATTTAGTCTTTGTTCTTTCATTCATCTAATAAATAAGTACCAAGGACTTGCTGCTCATAAACCTGTGCATAAAGCTGGGTGCAGTGGCTCATGCCTGTAATCCTAGTGACTTGGGAGGCAGAGGCAGGAGGATCGCAAGTTTGAGGCCAGAGGCAGTCTGCATAATTTAGCAAGACCCAGTCTCAAAATAAAAAGTAAAAAAGTGGTCTAGGGGTACAGCTCAGTGGTATTAGTGGTAAAACACTTGCAAAACATGCAAACGTGAGGCCCTGAGTTCAGACCCCCACTACTGCAAACAAAACAAATGAAACAAAAAACAAAGCAAAACAAAAATACCTGTATATAAAAGCTGTTCTCAAAGACCATGTAGTCTAATCGAAGCAAACTGAAGCAGAACTCTTAAATAATTTCCATTCTTCCTTCTCTAAAAGAATGAGGAGAGGCAGAAAGGTATGATACCTTTCTTCACCCATAAATGTCATGGCTGACACTTCTATAACAAAACACAGCTTAACACTAGAAAAGCATAACAAACTTATTTAATCAGAGTTTTATGTGACACAGGAGAAAAGGCTCAGGGAACACTGTCTATTTCTATGCTGAATGGACAACTGTGCAGAAGCATGCTTGAGCAAGAGGGTATGACCTAGTAGCAATAAGCCGAGGGGGAACTCAGCAAGGCCTGTTTGTTCAGATTCTTCTTGCTCTCTTTATGTGCAACATTCCTTCTTCCAGGGAAGGACCTGGGCCAGGACTCTCTGAAATGAGGCGCTCTGGTTTCTGTGACTCACTTTGGGGAGGAAAAATTCTGGTTTCTAGTGCTTGCTTCAGGGGAGAAAAGTGGTGAGAGACAGTAGGACAGAAGATCAGAGAGAGGGATTTTGCTTCTAAAGTCTTCTAATCTCCTATAGTTCAAAGTATTTAGCATGCCAAAGTGCCATATTTGGGGGTATTCATTTTCTGAGCACCAATGAAGTCTAATTCTTATCTGGGGAGCAATATGTCCAGTCCCAGACAATGAATCATTAGTCTAAGCCCATGGTTTCCAAACTATGTACCAACAGTTTCAAAGCAAACACACTGGGGAAATCATGGCAAATTTCAGGTTTTCAAGGGAAACAGACTCAACAGCATGCAAACTACTACCCTGAAGTAATTTACAGTATTCACATTAGATCATGCTACATTATATTCCTTTAGATTATGTCAGATCATTGCAATGCTGGGTTTTCAGTGGTTGCTGTGATAAAAAGCAAGGATGGAAAGAAGTGAGGGTAGCGTTGTCTAATCTAATCCCAAAGTTCAAGAAATTGTAGAGTGCCCAACAGGGGTGTGTGTGTGTGTGTGTGTATGTGTGTGTGTGTCCCATTAGTAACTGGTTATTTAAGAATGAAAAAGGTATTACTTTCCCTTTAGTTTATACACTTTTTTCAAATGGCTATAAAGTTGTAAATCAAGCTTTTATGTATTCCTTTGGTACCATGCAAAATTACTGAGACCCCAGTGAGCTTGAACAAAAAAAGTTTGGGAACCAATGTTATTCTGTTTCCTGCTTCTCCGGCTTCTTTGAAGCTATGGGTAATCATATGATCCAATTCTTGTTGTTGTTGTTGTTAGGTGCTGTCGAGTCGAGTCCGACTCATAGCGACCCTATGTACAGCAGATCGAAACACTTGCCGATTCTGTGCCAGGCAAACAATCTTATTTATGTTTAAGCCCATTGTTGCAGACACTGTGTCAATCCATCTGGTGGAGGGTTTTCCTCTTTTGCGTTGACCTGCCACTCTTCTAAACATGATGTGCTTCTCCAGGGATTGTTCTCTCCTGACTACATGTCCAAAATATGTAAGACGCAGTCTGGCCATTGTTGCTTCCAAGGAGCACTCCGGTTGTACTTCTTCTAGGACAGATCTGTTGGTTCTTTTGGCAGTCCATGATATATTCAATAGACGTCTCCAGCACCACAATTCAAAAGCATCAATTCTTTTTCTGTCTCTCTTGTTCAATGTCCAGCTTTCACAACCATATGATGCGACTGAAAATACCATGGCATGAGTCAGATGCACCTTCGTCTTCAATGTGACATCTTTGCTTTTCAATACTCTAAAGAG